>JAXIVD010001473.1:10000-40000 GCA_036785275.1 Cancer borealis | reverse complement strand
AGTGGCCCTGGATGTTACAGTGGCCCTGTGGCCTGTGTGGCAGGAAATGAAAGTTCACAGCTATGTGCAGCTATAGTGTGTGCTCCCACTTTATCTTATTTACACAAGTTAACCATTATCTTCAATTTTTCATTTCATAAGTCTGAAATTTTATACCTTATTTTGTTTTTCCACATTTCTACGACTTGATAATTTTCAAGGGAGGAATATAGTCACCTCCAATACAAAGTTAGCTAACCATTTTCAGAAGTGTTTCTATTTACGTACTCTCAAACCTCATTTTAATGGACTCAATGGGGAATTAACTCGTCCACTACTTTAAAATTATCGTTGCTTGGTATCTGATGAGACAGAAACCAGTATTTTTTGTATGGTACACAGATTACCACATGTAAAGGCAATTTTATGAGATGCAATGATTGTTTCACTTGCCTTACTTATTAATATCATTATGACATTTTATGGGTATAAATATATATAACCTAGACATCACACAGGGGCCAGGTGGCTCTGTGGTACAGTGCTCGTCTCGCGACCTAAAGGATGCGAGTTCGGCCCTGGCTCATGGCTCTTGTTAACCCTAGCAGAACTATAAGGCCTATAGATGCCTAGTTCAGGGGGATTCTTTAATCACCTTTTAGACATCACGCATCATTAAAAAACAATAATGGCATGAAAATATATTGTTTAGTGGACATGTTTCAAGCAGCGAATTTTTTTTATCCGATCCGCCTGACTGGTAGTATATGGAGTCTCTTAAATCCGAAATCTGTTGAATTGAGGATTGAGTTTACTTTCTGGGAGTGGCATTTTAATTATTTTCTTTTAACCCCCGGGACCAGCCTCATTTGTATGAATTGAAAGTTACTGTATGAATGATTTGGACTGTAGGATGATGCATTGAATTTTGTTTCTCCAATGTCCAATTGATCTTCAATGGTGAGTATATTACATTGTTATGGAGTTATTCTATTTGGTGCATGTGAATAACCTAACCTAACTTTGGGCCTTTATTCTGAATTTTTGGTCTATAATTTGTATTTTTTATGTAACGGGTTCAGCTTGGATCATAGTTCTTAGAAGTTATGCTTGAATAGCATTGAAGGTTTCTTTTTGATAAAAGTACTGGTGTGTTTTTATAACACTTAATTTACTGGTAGCTTTGGTAATGGTGATATGTGTGGTTGTTGTACAGATAACTTGATTTACAAGAGTATTGTGTTACTGGAGCGTTCATGTATTTAAAATTTTTCTTTCCTTGCTCTGCTGTTTGCCTTTTTGCTTACCATGTCATATAACATTCAATGCCTGGAACTTATTGGCCTTTATTATCATGAACTCCTCACTTAGGCATGTCACACTTCCTCTATCTGAATTGTTAATTCACTATCAGTTTTCAACGTCCTTTTGATCTGTCCTTACTACACTGGCACTCGAATAGCAACTTTTCCTCACCTGACCTCTACCCAAGCCTTCAAAATGTTCTTGCAGAATCACTACATTTCTCTCTTGACACCTTAATATCTTTCCTCCATTGAACACACATCCTCCATTTGATTTGAACACCTTGATAAACTATTGCCTATCAACCCTCCCTCCTTCTCATAGTGCCATATGACCATTGATGTCTGGCACCAATGTGTTTTGATCATTATAATTACAATTCTGGAATTTTTAATACCCTTAAGTTTCTCATACAAGGAGCTTTGAGTAATAAGAATGTATTTGTCATCAACTCTGTTTAATTACTTTGCTGCCACCATAGTTTCACTATTGCTTCCCATACTCACTTGATGCATTTTGTGTAGTGACTATGGAAAGCAAGTGTGGAATAAATGGCAACAACAGTAACACATTGGACATCAACAATCTTGTATACATACTCTAAAGGTGTTGTTACAAATTGAAAGAAAACAGCAAGGAAATTAATATATTTAAATTTGAGGATATAAATTAACATGAATATTACAAATTGGTAAATTTACTTTAAAATTATTAGATTCAACTGCATGCTGAGTTCATAGTACGCTCTCAGCAGAGGGTGAGACCTGTCCTCTTTTGAGGAAAATGAATGAACAATTATCCTTGCTTATTTCTTCAAATTCTGATAACATCAAATAGTTCAACACGTGCTTATGTATATGATATTTTCACAAAACTATGAGTATTAGCATTTTACAAAAGCACACAACCTAATTTAACATTATTGTACACTTTGTGGCAATATACACAAAGTTTTACCCATTTACATTTTGTACGTGGCTCATTTGTCATCAATTTGTATTTACAGCAAACCTTCACAAAGTTGAAACAATAGGGGTTCCAGGCCTTCAACTTATGGAATACAGTTAACCTGTTTTACATGAGTATAGTACTCCTAGTGTTCGCATATTCAAAATGTGCAATGTAAACATGATTTTCACATAGTGTAAATACATGTAAAATCTTTTCCTTTAATCTCAAGACGCTATGCATTTAGATGACTAAGACTTTGAGTTAAGTAAGACATGGCATTGTACCAAACAGAATAAGTGCAATGATGATAGACAAACTTAGTTTGATTTGGATCGCATCACTTTAATCTAAAGAAAACTTATAATTAAAGCAAAAATACTGGCTTTAAACTCATGTTAAACAAGTTACCTGTATTGTGACTTCTGAAATGTCACCTACATACAATAAATGGAAGGTAAATCACTTCCCAGATTTGTGTATTGTCAGCAGAGGGAGGCTTTGTATATACACTATTTTTCAAACTATTCTGAATCTAAATAAGCAAGTTATAGGAGCCAGAGGTGAAGAAGCTGCACCGAGACTCACTGTTGATGTAGAGTTGAGGCTCCTTGGCTACTGGCTTGGGTTTCAAGAATGACGAGACTTCCTCTCTCAGTGAGAAATTAACTGTTACTTTCGTGTTCTATCCTGTGCTCTAACCATCAAATGCCCATTGCCTGGATTCAGCAAAAGCTCACTGCACAAGCTGTTGTAGTCACCATATCCCACGTTTGACAACGCAGCATGGGATATAGTGACTGACAGCTTGTGCAGCACACTTTTGTTGAATTGAGGTAACAGCCATTTGATGATTGGAGTGCAAGACATAGCACACCAATAGTTCATTTGTCATTGAGAGGAAGTTTGCCACTCTGCACCATCATCTGCCTGATACCCATTGCTTACACTAGATTTTCCTTCTTCCTTAACATTTATTTTTACACGAAGACTCCAAAATGGTCTGCATTGCTGTATTGTCACGAAGACTCCAAAATGGTCTGCATTGCTGTATTGTCATTCATGTTCACACCTTCCTGAGGCAATATGACATGACTAATGTTGCACTAACACCAGTCACTGTCTTAAAGTGTAAATCACGACCCTTTGTGTGGAAGCGGATTTAGATCTCCTTTGGAGGTAGAAAGAACTTTTTCAACTCATTTCAGAAAATTTACAACTTGGCCAATATTTTGCACCCGACTCATTAAGATCACAGGATTTCAATTTACGACTTCATTTTTTTTATTATTTCAAAACTTGACAGTTTTTATATGAATATTTGCTAGCCATTACAGTAACAAATTCCAACTTAGTGAGGATTTAGGGTATACTTTGAACCACAGGTACGCACCACTAAAATTTGTTGCAAATATTTGTACTTTTATTACAAATACTTGCACCTCATCAAAATATACACAGGTTCTTTTCATACATGTGTATATAGACATAAAGCATGTATATTATACAGACTTCAACATTCCCTCCAAGTATAAACTTTCAAAAGACAGAAACAAAGCAATTATGATCCTGCTGAAGCAATAGTTGAGCAATATACAACAAGTGAGTCACAAGTTTTATAATTAAAAATGGATTAAATTTACAGTTTTCACTTTCCGATCAAGAATGTCATATTTTTCCTTTAAAATTTTTCATCATAAAGTAAATATAGTTCCATTAATAATTACTTTCACTGTCAATAACTTTTATACTTAAATAGAAATGTTAATTTAACTACAAGCAAAAATAATATTTAAATTTTTTAAATATCATGTAATCTTAACAGGTAGCTTTTTTTTCTTTTAACTTAATTAGCTATCATACATGCACAATAATGAGAATGCTATTTTTGTAAATACAAACACAGTCATTTCAGGTAATTAAGTATACACATATACAGCGATGTCCACTATACAGCATAAACACTTATTTTCAATCTTAAAACAGAGGGTGACAGCCTACCCTTCATTACGTCTGCTTCACTATTCTTGTCAAGGCAGCACCAGGCTGTAACTTGTTTACATTTATACACTACACTTTCATGGAACATACTGAATTCACATCTATCCTCTGTAGTCTGTATACAACCTTCAAAGATTAGCAAAGTATCAACATGATAGTGTTACATGAACAACTGATGATATACGTCACTTACTTATGCCCCTCATTTTATAGATGCCATTATTTTAATGATAATTATAAAATTATGTCTTAGCTAAGGAATAGATAAAGATATAAAATCTAGCAATTATTCAGCAGTTTGTGCATTTTGAAACATTGAAAAGATCAAACATTCCATATAAAAAGAATGTGTAATAAATTATTTTTTGCAGCTTGTATTTACAAGACAAAGTTGGCTTAATGAGGAGCCGAGGGAGGCCCAGAAGGGGGCGGTGGTGGCTGATAACTGGGATAACGACTCTGGTCGTATCCTGGGTACTGGCCTTGAGGCGGACCCTGGCCTGGGGCTGGCCTGTACTGTGCATACTGGCTCCCAGGGGGAGGAGGATAAGCCTGTCCATAGGCAGGGCCTGATGGGTGTTGATAACCAGGCTGAGCATTGGGTATGGGTCCTCCATACCCAGGGTGGCTTCCTGGAGGTGGTGGGTATGAGCCATATGGCTGAGGATAAGGCTGCCCCCCCGGGTACTGGCCGGGGGGAGGGTAACCTCCTTGTGAACCTGGTGGGTATTGACTTGGGGGATAGGGTTGGTGGTACGCCTGGGCTCCAGTGACTGGGTACTGTTGTGAGGTGGGCGGGTAGGGAGACGGAGCTTGTTGGGGTGGGGGAGGAGCCTGGGTAGGAGGGCCAGGCTGGGAGACAGGTGGGGGTGGAGTGCCAGGATAACTCTGAGGAGTTGGAGGTGTAGATGAGGGAACAGATTGTGTGGGAGGGGGATTAGGTGAGCTGGTCTGTTGAGGTGGCTGCTGGGGCTGGGGCTGAGATGGGGGCTGAGGCTGAGACTGTGGTGGCTGAGGTTGGGGTTGGGGCTGTGGCTGGGCCTGTGGTGGTGGTTGTGGTTGAGGCTGTGGTTGGGGCTGAGGCTGGGGCTGAGTTGGAGGCTGAGCTTGAGATGGAGGTTGGGGGTGTGATGGGGGCTGGGGGTGTGATGGAGGTTGGGGGTGTGATGGGGGCTGGGGGTGTGATGGGGCCTGGGGATGTGACGGGGCCTGGGGATGTGACGGGGCCTGGGGGTGTGACGGGGCCTGGGGGTGTGACGGGGCCTGGGGGTGTGACGGGGCCTGGGGGTGTGACGGGGCCTGGGGGTGTGACGGGGGCTGGGGTTGGGGCTGAGGCTGGGTTTGGGGTGGGGGTTGAGGCTGGGATGGAGGCTGGGGTTGAGACTGTGGTGGAGGCTGAGAAGCAGGATGTGGGCCTGATGGTGTTGGAGGTGGTGCCTGGGGCTGCTGTGGCGTGGGTGGCCGAGAATGCCCTCCAGCATACATGGCTGGGGACACAGAGGGTCCTGAAGAAGTGGTCATAGGAGGCGGTCCACCTGGGACAGAAGATATAGGGGGAGTGGAGGTGGACTGTGGAGGGGGACCTGACATTGTGGCTGTAGATGAAATTGGAGGACCAGATGAGGGCGGCATCTGGTAAGGTTGTGAAGTCGGTCCACTGCCTGGGTATTGAGAGGTTGGCGTAGAATAAGTGCAAGGAGTTGATGATGGAACTGGGGTACTAGTTGTGAAGGTGGATGGATTGCCAGGATACTGCTGTGATGCCTGGCTGAAGTCCGGTTGATTGGCAGGTGGTGCAGGCCCTTGAGCTTGTGAAGTTAGAGATCCTGGAGGACATTGAGGATAACCTGGTGTGGAGGAGGGTGGTGGTGGGGTGCCATAACCCTTAGCACCGGGGGCAGGAGGTGTGGAGGAGCTGCCTGGGTAGCTTTGTGGTCCAGTTGAAGTTGGCGGATATCCACTCTGCCCATACTGTAAATATAATATCATAATGTGGGTAGGAATTTGTTTCAACCATATAAAACCTTACATCTAAATAACTATACACTTTATTTGTGAAACTAGGAAGCCCTTGTTCAACTATGTTTGATATTGTGCTATAGAAGATGAATAGTATCTCTAAAGTGCTATATTCTTACACCCTTTATATTTCTAGCCAGAATTGTGGCAGATTCACTCTACCATAATCATAACTTCCAGCGTCATTTGCACTGGATCCTCTACGGCATTGTTATCTAGTGTGATTAGTATCTGGTTGGATAGACAAAATAATTGCAAGAACAAATAAGAAGTGATAAATAGCCTGTAAAGTCCTATGCCACTTGCTTTCCAGCCACGTCCTCTTCTTCCCGCCCCGGTCCTCCGCCTCTCCTCCACTAATTCTTTTGCTGTTCTTGACTCTGATACTCCTACCTCCATCCCCACCTGTACTTCTGCCCCTCCTTCTCCACGCCCCCAGCGCTCCCACTCTACCAAGCGACAACGCCGTTCTGAAACTTTGGTCGCCTCTCCCCCTCCAACCTCCTTTCCCGCCTTGATCTCTTCGCCCTCTCTCCACTTCCCTAAAAAGACTCGCCCTGCACCTTCCTCTCCCGCTCCTTCCGAGGGTAATACCCTCGATGCCATCGCCATGTTCATAGAGAACACGGCTCCCTTGTTCTCCCCTCCTACCTCCTTGTTTCCTTCCCTCCCGGCCCCTCCTATCCAGGTCGTGGCTTCTGTACACCCTCCTCCTACCCCGACCCCCCCCTCTACCTTCCTCCTCTGCTGTCCCCCCTTCCCAACTCTCCCCCAGTCCCCTTCTTCTCCCTCTGCCCGCCTTCCTCACCCCCTTCCCCACTTAACTCTCCCCTCCCCCCCTCGTCTTACCCCGCCTGTTCTTCGGTGCAGTCCCCTTCGTCTGCCCCTCCTCCTTCCTCTGCTGTCTCATCTCTCCTCTCTCTTCCCCTACTGCCTGGTTGCTCCCGTACCGATCTCTTCTCTCAACCTTCTCCCTCTCCCCCTACGCCCCCCATGGGATCTACCTTGACGTGGTGGGGGGGGAGCTTGCGCATCCGTCTGGGCTGACAAGATGATCCCAACCATAGGCTGGTGTGGGTCACCGGTTCCGCCCATCGTAAGCTGTCCTGTGTTGGCTGGAGGGTGCCTGGGCCGGTAGGCATTGGGGCCGGGGTCTTTGCTCGCCGTTGTGGGGCAAACTTTCGATGCCACAGGGCCTGCCTTTTAAACCAGATAGTCCTGTGGGGGACGAGGTACCCCGTCCCCGGCGGCAGCGCTCAGCTCCTTTTGCCGATCCAGTAAGCGGTTTACCCATGACCCCCGATGCCATTCTTACAATTCATATCAGTTTATGGATACGAAAACTTCACTTTGTCCCCCTCGAGGTCTTTGCTGCTGGTCGCTCCCTCCCTGACGCCTCTGCCTGCCCAATGGACCTGGCCTTGACTTCTCTGCCTGTTCCTCAGACCCCTACTACTATATCACCTTCTACCCTTGCCCCCTCCACAGTTTCTCATGCTACTCCATCCTATGCCCCACCTCCCGCGTCTTCTCTCCCTCCTGCTACCACCATTCCGCCTCCCCCAGGGTTCAGTCCCCATTGTTCCTCATCCTTCTCTACCACTACCACGGCCTCTATTCGCACCCCTCATCTCACCTGACCCCTGTTCCTCCTCCTACCGTCCCTATTTCTAGCGCCTCTTCCCTCCCCCTGTGTCTACCGCTGTCCCGACTCTCTTCCTCTCCTACCACTCCTCCAGCCTCCCTCCCCGTCACATCTACGTCATCCTCTATTACTACCTTAGCTCCTTATGTCCCCTCTTCCTCTAGGAAGACTACGGCACAGTCCCGGACAGGTTCCTCTCGTGGCGCGCCTCGCCCCTCTACCTATGACCTCTTCTTTTCTCCTGCCCGCTGGGATTGTTTCTTTACTATCCCCCCCTCTGCTCCCTTCGCTGAGAATACCCTCCTCTTTCAACGCTGCTTATAGGAACAAGTGGGCAAGGTCCACTTCCAGACCCGACCTGACCGTTCTCGCCTGGTACGTGTGGAGTCTGAGACTCAGTCTCAGGCCAAGGCCAACTTGTTGGCCCCATCCGGTGATCCCTTCTGTGCGACCCCTGACGACCGTCTCAACACATGCACTGGCACTGTTTTCATCTCCCCTCAAGACTGCCCTATTGACAACAAGGTCTGGTCAGACTGTCACACTGACCTTCTCGATCTACTCAGTGAGTAGGACGCTGTCAACGTCCACTGCTACACCTTGTCACCCGGGGGTCACCAGAAATATCCCACCAATGTAGCTCGGATCTCCTTTAAGCGTCATGAACTCCCTACTCATGTCTACATTGGGGGCGTCATGCTCCCTGTCCGGCCTTATGTTCCTCCACCTCGCCAGTGCTGAAACTGTTGGCGCTTTGGACACCCGGAAAAACACTGCCACTGGCCAGCTTATAAGTTTGAGGCTGAGGTCGCCGGTATTCGCTTCCGTGGCGGTCTCACATTACGTGAGGCACATCAGGAAACCCGTCGCCTAGGCTTCACCCCTTCTCCTCACCATGTCGCTGCCTCTGCCTCTTACTCTCCAGCCACGTCCTCTTCTTCCCGCCCCGGTCCTCAGCCCCCCTCCTCTATCCCTCCTTCCACCCATCCCTCTCCTCTACCTCCTTCCTCTTCCTTCTCCCCCTCACCCCCTCCATCCTCCATCTCCTGCTCTAATTCTTTTGCTGCCCTTGACCCTGATACTCCTACCTCCACCACCGCCTGTACTCCTGTCCCTCCCTCTCCACGCCCCCAGCGCTCCCACTCTACCAAGCGACAACACCACTCTGAAGCTTTGGTTTCCCCTCCCCCACCAACCCCCTCTCCCGCTCCCGCCTTGATCTCTTCACCCCCTCTCCACTTCCTTAAAAAGACTCGCCCTGCACCTTCTTCTCCCGCTCCTTCCGAGGGTGATACCCTTGATGCCATCGTCGCGTTCATAAAGAACACGGTTCCCTTGTCCTCCCCTCCTACCTCTTTATCCCCTTCCCTCCCGGCCCTCTTCCTTGTTCCTTGCTTCTAATGGATATGGACCCCAGTCCTTTACCTCCTGTGAACGCTCCTCCCTCAGCTACCCCCATTCCAAGTTTTATTCCCTACTGATCATGTCTCCATGCCATCAACGTCCTTCATCTGATCTAACCCCTACCCGACCCCCCTCCCACCTAGCCCTGCAACCCAACCCTACTACCTAACCCTACTACTCCAATAGTGTCATATGGCCTTTGTTGCCTGGCACATTTACCCCTCCCCCCCACATTACAATTACAATTCTCCCCCTACCTCGCCCGCTCCTGACCCTCTTCCTTCCCCCTCGCTTTTTATGGATGTGGACCCCAGTCCTTTACCTCCCGCGAATGCTCCTCCCTCATCTACCCCCATTCCAATCTTATTCCCTATTGATCATGTCTGTTCTTCAGTGGAATATGCGTGGTTTTTGTGCCCATCGACAGGATCTTCACCAACTAATTTCCTCTTATGCCCCCATGGTCCTCTGCCTTCAGGAAACGTTCCCTTACTAGCCCACCCATCCCTATTCCTCATTATCGTATTTTTTCCTCCTCGCACTCTACCTCTTCTTCTGCTATCCTCCTTCACCAGTCTGTTGCTTCTGTCCCTCTCCCTATCCCTACTACACTTCCCTGTACAGTCCTTCGTATCTACCTCCCCGTCTTGCTGACGTCCTCGCTGAGTCCCCTTCCTTTTCCCTCCCTGTCCTTGTGTCCTTTCCCTGTGCCATTAACGTCCTTCATCTGATCTAACCCCTACCCGATTCCCCTCCCCCCACCTAACCCTGCTACCAAACCCTACTACCCCAATAGTGCCATATGGCCTTTGTTGCCTGGCACATTTCCTTCTCCACATTACAATTACAATTGTAAAGTCCTAAACCTAAGATAGATAAAATTTTATCACTATTTTATTAAAAACTAGTGTATTTATGACAGAACAATTCTTAATTATTTATTTAAAAGCAAATGGGATGAACCAGAATCCACAAGATGATTCAGCACTTTCCAACATTCATCAAGAGAACTGACCATTATGGTGGGTATTATAATAGCACATCTCTTTTTGGCAGCAGTCTCATGCGGCTCATAAAAATGTTGCCGCAATTTGAGAAAAGACCACTGTTGATGCAAGCGTGCAGAGTATTTGGTAGCCAGCTGTTTCAGCAGCAGAAATTTCTGCTGCTGCTTCTAGTATTGCTGGGGATAGTTGTTACATCCCAGCAGCAGAACCTTGATTTCACTGACCCACTCAGCTACATCTTTCTGGGCACTAATCATTGGAGTTTACTGGAGCATCTGTCTCATACGAGCTGGCAATCTTCTGAAAACAAGCCATGAAGTCGTCCTTCCCACTTCCAGGTACTGTCACTGGCATGACCAAGATGCACAGTTTCCTTCATGGTGTGCAATGTGAAGGTTGGTATACTGAAGCAGCTCGTCCAGCCTTCTCATATGGTCTGTTGTTCAGGAACTAAGTGGCTCCAGTGCTGTTGGTCGAACATATACTGGAGACCTCACGATAATCAAGACCAGAAGCAATGAAGAACCTATCAGGAAGCACAGACAGGAGCCAATTGGTCAACTGGATGCCTTCCTCACAAACCTTGTCAATGGATCTCACCAGTGTGCTTATTTTCACTCCTGTTGGCATTGAGAAATGTCATAACTCAGCACTCATGTTAACAGTGAGATGGAAGAAGGGCTGCAAAGTGGTGACAAGTTGTTCAAGGATTTGCCACTCACTGGAAGGCACATTTGGCAGCTTATCATAATCAGTAAGACATAGCGGCCCGGGTTTAGAAGATGGGTGAGCATGAGGTAGGCACCGTTACAATGAGTTGGAGCCACCTGCACAACAGTAGTGATCATGATGCCTCTTCATTTTCATTTTCAGTTGACATGGAATAGCTTTGAATTCTGTGCTGGTTTTACAGTGGTTGAAGTGTGGAGCCAACAGGTGTTTCACACACTTCTGAGAGAATAGCATCCTTTATGACAAGTTGGAAGATGTGTATTGAACAATAAACAGACTCCATCTTGGATAGACTGCTTACAAGCAACATATTCATTGCAGTGGTGACTCGAAGATTGATGACTCATCATGGATGAAGGCGCTGTTTGACTGGATAATAATAGATTTGAAGACGGGACAGTACGAGCAAAGCTCTTTTCCTGTATGTTACAACTAGACTGGACTTGATAGTGGAGGCCAATGATGACCAAGCAAGTGACTCTAACATACTCATACATATACATCTACACACACGCACACACACACATACATACATACACACATGCACGCACACACACACACACACACATGCACGCACACACACACACACATCTATACACATAAACACACACACACAGTTTATTTGTCCATCTGTTCGGTGCATGTCATGTCCTGCCTGTATCCATTTTATTCTTAAAATTGTAGTCAAGATGTCTTCAACCTGAGTCATGTTTCATCCATAGTGCTCTCTTCTTATCCACTTATGTCATACTTAGCATTGTTCTCTCCATTCTGCTTTGGACACTCGTGGTTTTTTGTTCCAGGACACTCATAAGTTCCGAGTTTGTGATCGGTATGTTAGAAGTGGTGGAACTTTGGTAGTTGCAACCAATTGGGATTATGATCTAAAGAAAGCTATGCACTTACTTGTTGGCCTTGTGGAGGATAGGGTTGTGGGTACGGCCCCTGGGAATGAGGTATTTGGCCATATGGCATCCTAAATCCTGGCATCCCGGGCCCAGGTGGTCCCCCACTCATGCCTGGAGGTCCTGGTGGTCCTGGAGGCCTGTATGGTGTTGGCTGTTGTCCTGGGTATGCTCCTGGTGGTGGGTGAGGGCCAGGAGGACCTTGACTCGGTGGACCACCCTGTGACCCCTCCCCACCTTGTCCTTGCTGGCCAGGAGGCATTTGTGGAGGCTGTAATGTGGAAAGTGTGATTCAATATACAAGCATCAAAATGTGACACGAAATCAGAAAATAAACACATAAAAGAACAACACACACTTGTATTGTACTTCCTTCTTGGTTTGTGGAAACAAAATCAGACCTAAAAACAGCATTTTGAGGCAGCTTGGTCACTTGTTGAGAAGATAACTAAGAATATATACTTTTTTTTTTTTTTCTTTCTTTTTTTTAACATGAAAAGGGTACCAGCCAAGGGCAAACAAAAATCTACAGAAATAAAGTAGATATTCTGGATGTAAGAGGAAGGCTCCTGAAAAAATAGGTGAGCAGTACAGGTATATCACTGATTTTCCAGCTAATGATGGTTCGGCATCTTTAGTTCAGCCAAAATTACAAGGAGCTTGAAATTCCCGCAACCATCATACAATAGACAACCCCAGATATGATTTTGTTATATTTTTTTTATAACTTTACAATGATGTGTGAAAGCAATACAACTTTAGTAGAAACCGAAGCAATTATAGCTTCAAAAATACCCATGTAACTGCAAATCCTATACATAGGTGACCAGAAGGGAAGAAACCAGGTCTGGGAAGCCCTTCCCCTGTCTTCTCTCCTTTAAAAAGACCGGGCATGAAATGGAGAAGAAGTTAGGGAAGTAATGTGAGCTGGAACCCTAAATGTCTCATCTTGGCTAACCACTTTATGGTGGATATTAGTTTGTTATATAAATAGATGCAACCTTATTACATACACACAATACTGTACTTCAATAACTGCACTTGTTTTGCTCAAAACTCCAATGAAAAATCCCTATATGCCACCCTCCAAGATGAAGGTATGTGGCTGGCTGAGGTTGCAATTCAAACCAGCCTTTCATATAATGTTACCTCACTACTAGGAAACTACACCTTGACAAGTAAGTAATTTCAATGGCATTACACATTCAATAAGTAATTACTGTTAATATGCCGTGACAAAAATTAAGTATCAGTGTATATAATCTGAACAATAAATAAGTCAAAATTTGTGTGACACACCATTAACGTTTTGTTTATAAACTATACTGGAGTAGGTAGCAACAAGCCCAAAACTGCAATTTCAGATGCATTCTCTGCAGCACTCTGGTTAAACATTAATCTTTATACAATGACCTATGTACATGCAATAGGTCCTCAAATAATAGTAGTCTGTAGTAGTTCGTACATGCTGCAAGAATACTACCACTGCATTCCCTGCAATTCGTAAAAGGCAGCAAGGGCCAGGAGCCAGAGGTCCAAGAACACTCTCCTCTAGACTCTCCAATGAAAATACAAGATGCAGAGAGGAAGGGGAGAGTAATGTCTCAAACCCTTAAGATTGGGTCTCTGAATGTGTGTAGTACGCTTGAGGATAAGAAGGAGGTGGTTGGACGAATGTTTGTGGAGCAAAAGTTGGATACGTTAGCATTGAGTGAAACTAAACTGAAAGGCAAGTGTGAGTATAAGGATATGAGCAAGGGAAAGAATGGGTTGGCAGCAAGACAGTGTGTGGTGGAATGGAAGGAAGTGTCATCAAGGATAACGTGAGTGAAGGTAAAGCTTGGACATGAGTTGTGGGTGTTTGTGTGTATGTGGTCCTGGTAGTGATAAGGATGAAACAGAAAGGGAAGAGGTCTTTGGAAATTATTTGGATGACTGCAGAGTTTTGGAATGAATATGAGTATTGTGTTTTTAGGAAATTGAAGCAATTGTGTTGGTAGACACGGTGTACTTGGGAAAAATGAAAATTGTGGGTTGTGGAGAAAGAAACACAATGTATACTGAGGTTTTAATCCTGACCGGTTTCGCTAACAGCTTCTTCAGAGGAACCGGTCAGGAATAAAACCTCAGTATACGTTGTGTTTCTTTCTCCACAACCCCACAACTGTCAAGATGTCTATACAAAAATGAAAAGGACGAAAGAATGATCGGACTATACATAAGAAAGAAAGATGTTCGTAAGTACACAAGGATGAGGTAAGACAAGGGAAGGGTTGTGGATAGAGCAATGATGGACTGAGTGGTTGTGTCAAGGAACATCATATAACTGTTGATGTTGGATGTGATAGTTTTTAGAGGGAAAGGGAAAGTTGATGGTAAGGATGAGATGGGTGAAGACTAGACAAGTGAAAGAGGCTTAGAGAGTTCTGGAAATGAGCGAGTTGAACAAAAAGGAGAAAATGGTGAAATAATTGGAAATGAGTGGAAGTAGTGTGTGTGTGTGTGATGTGGAAGAAGAATGGCAACTATATTATTAGAGTGCCATGGTAGGATGCACAGAGAAGGAAACTCGTATAAACAAATATAAACAAACTTCAAACTTTTCACTAATGTCTCTTACCGGAAGAAACTGGGCCATATTCTGTGAGGTGTCCGCCATCGATGCCAAATACATCAGGTTGCGGTGAAGAGATTGCTGGTACCTGTTGAAATAAACAAATAATGAATACACCACAAGACTTCAAGCAGGATGGCTGATGAGATTCCTGCGAGAGAGAGAGAGAGAGAGAGAGAGAGAGAGAGAGAGAGAGAGAGAGAGAGAGAGAGAGAGAGAGAGAGAGAGAGAGAGAGAGAGAGAGATCCCTCCACTGGCTTCCTTTTTGCTCCTGTGTGGGTGGTGAAAATCAAGATCCAAGTGCAAGTAAGATTATGGAGAGGTAATAAATTGGTGAGGATAGCAGCAGTTATAGCCTTTGAAACTGGATGGAAAGCTCTTGCAGTAGATGTTAAAGAATACTAGACACAAGGCAATCAATCCTGACAGTGAGACGGAGACTAAAAATGCAATTACACATTACCTTCCACTGCCTAAACAACCCTCACCAGGCACAATAATAATAAAATGTTGCCGGCTCCTGCAGTAGCTAACCTCACTTATTGATTCATATATATATAGATACTTGTACAGAGATCAAGTGAGAATTGTAAATAAATAAAACAAACAAAATGGATGTGTAAGAGATGCCACAGCCTTGGCCAATGTATCACTCCATTCATTATAAGGAGAACTAAGCACATCTAAGTAAGAATCCAACTAGAAGATACTATACAAAAACACCTTGTTATATGAGAAACAACAACTCTGGGATGAATAAAAATAAACGATATATAAGACTAAGATTTACATTACGTAATAGTACAACAAAGACCTGAAAAGCCACACCCAACAACTGTCAAGATCAACACCATAAAATATAGACTAACGGACTATAGGAACCACTACACTTCCACCATCATAACAATATATCTAGTGATGCCACGCGTTTCTAGGAACTTGAGGTGATGGCCACAACAGAACACCACCCACCACTACCTCCACCTTAATCACATACACTCTTTCATCATTTCACTCAAAGGTATTATTTTCACGTGTCCAAAACATTTCACGCTGCTGCTGCTTTTGACCCTTTCACTCACTCCAGATTCCATTCCTTCACCTCTACTAAACATATCCTATTTGTGATACACTTTTATTACCTTCACCATCCATTCTCCTTCTCCCATCAGGTAGTCTAGAAATGTTATTCAAAGAAGTAGAAGGTAACAAATTGGATATCGTAGGCACAAGTGAGGTTAGAAGAGCTGAAGAAGAATTCATACAGTTGAAGAATGGACAAAGGACAAGAAGACAAGAAAAAACAAGGAGTAAGTTTCCTCGTGAACAAGGAACTAGCAGGAAATATTGACAATTTCTATAGTTTGAGTGAGCGAGTAGCAGGCTTAATAATCAAAGCAAATTAAACAGATACAAAATCAAAATCATACAGGTTTACACACCAACATCAGCATATGATGCCAAGGATGTAGAAAGATTTTATGAAGATTCAGAAGCAGCTTTGGCATTGCATGAAACCCTGTATTCTTTCATTCGACTGGAGGGACAATACAGGATTCAGCCCACTCTTTACCTCTGCTTTGCATTTTTTACGGGATCAAATCATGCATGAAGGGTTTATAGGTAAGGAAATCATTCACACATGTATAGTCTGACACGTGCATGGTGGAGGCGTGTATAAGACAAGCATATTGTATGTCAAAATATGCAGAATACACTAAGCCGCTCGCTATGCATGGCTTTCATAGACTGAAAAAGCCTTCGATTCAAGTGAAAAGTTCATTAGCTATGAAAGCACTTGGAGACAAGAGGTAGAAGAAATACATGTCAAGATGTTAGAAGACTTCTATAAGGAAAGCAATACCATTTAAAAGCTACATAAGGTCAATGATAAAATACCAATTTAGAAAGGCATCATAAAAATTAAATCCAAAGAAGAATAGAGATGAGGTGGAGTAATTCTGGTAAATAGTGAGATTTTTCTATATGCAGACGATACCAAAGTGTTTAGAAGGATAAAAGATGAGAATGACTGCAGGAAATTACAGGAGAATCTCAATAGAATGAATGAGTGGTCAAAGAAATGGCTATTAAGGTTTCATCCCAAGAAATGCAACTTGATGAGGATTGGTAAAACAAATATAGATACATTCCAATATACTATGGATGAAGATTTAAACCAGATTAAAGTAGAAAAAGATTTAGGAGTAATGATTGACCAGGATCTAAACTTCAATGAACATTTTGCAGAGAAAATAAATAAAGCAAACATGATGACTGGGTTAATAAAGACATTCGTTGCCTTGGATGAGGAAATATTTAAATATTTGTATGTGGCGTTGATTCGGCCACACCTTGAATATGCGAATCAGGTGTGGTGTCCCTACAAGAAGGATGTGGAGGCTGTTGAAAGGGTTCAGCAAAGGGCAACAAAATTGATACCAAGCCTGAAAGATCTCTCCTACGAAGAAAGGTTGAAGAAACTAGATCTACCAACACTAGCATATAGGAGATCAAGAGGGGACATGGTGGAAACCTTTAAAATTGCTAATGGAGTGTACGATAGATATATGTGAAGGCTTATTTAAGATGCAGGAAAGATTGGAAACTCGAGGACATGGAAAGAAAATATTCAAGCAAAGACCAAGATTAGACATCAGAAAGTATTCCTTCTGTGACAGAGTTGTGAATAATTGGAATAGCCTCCCAGTCAGTGTGGTTAATGTTGAATCAGTTCGTGAGTTTGAAAGAAAGTTAGATAAAGTATGGATAGATGAAGAACAGAGATTGGATTATACTGCAACAATAGGGAGCCTCGATCACAGGTTTGACCACATGACCATAAGATCCAGAGTGCGTAATTCAGAGCTGGAGTCACAGGCTTAATCAGCCTCTTCCAGGAGTCGTCTGTGAGTTTCTGTGACAACACAATGTTATGAAAAGTAATCTCCCACTATTGGTGAAGAGAAAAGTATATAAGTATATAACCACTGCATTCTACCAGTCCTAACATATGGATCTGTAACCCTGGAATAAAGGGAATGGAGAGAATAATCCTTGGTATAACATAGAGATAGGAAGAAAGCAACAAGGAATAGGGTGCTGACCAAAGCTGAAGAATTCGACCACAATTAAAATGAAAAACTGAACAAGGGCAGGACACATCAAGTAATGGACTGTTAAAAGTAACAATGTCAACCAAGCGATGGTAAAAGGGCAAGTCAGACAGAGAACTAGATGGATAAAAAGTTATGCTGGAGTAAATTGGAGTATACAGGCAGGTAATATAGGTGAGTGGAGAAGGTTGGGGGGAGGCCTTTGTTCTGGAATAAACTCATAGAGGCTGATGATGATTATTATGAGCTTCAACTTCCTTCTTTTTCACACAACATTCAACACATGTACCAGCTTATGAAATCCCCGTTCACCCTCCACAATCAACACTCTATCTTCATGAAATAATCCTATACAGTTGTGATGATAAAATATAATGTTTAAGGAACATGCTTAATCATTCCTTCTTACAGACTTACTGTCTCTATAGACTAGAAATAATGTATGATATTACAAAAAATTATAAATATTTTTTTCCAAATTAGCCTAGGTTGGTGTACGTCTACATATGAGAAAAAACTTACTGGAAGCATTCCTGTGGTTTTCCTTGACTCTGATACTCTGTTATGGTCTTGATCAGTTGTGAGTTCTCATCCAAAAGCTGAAACAGAAACACAAACATCAGTCAAGCTTCACCTTTCATAGAGTCTATAAATGCAATTCACCTCATTCATCCTTAATGTTCTGTTACAGCCTAGTATACTTATCCAGATGTAAGCTTCACTAAGACACATATTCGTGCTGTAAGATACCAAATTAAGTGTTGCGTGAGGAATTCTAGGTGCAACACAATGTGCTACTCAACAGTCAACACCAACACCCCACCTTCTGAATTTGTGCTGGGTTGGGGGGCGGTCTCCCACGTGGGGGAGGTTGGCTCGGGTATGCCATGGTCATGGTGCCCCTGGAGAGTGAGGGTGAGGGGCTGGTGCAGGCTGGGGTGATGGTGTCCACGGTCTCGCCGGGCTGTAAGACGCCGCCGGGCTGGCACAACACACACACACACACACACACACTCACGAGCCTAAACGGTAATATTATGTTGACGCGATGCAACGCTTTATCAATACCTCATTTATAGAGAAAAGGTGTATGTTTATCTACCTTTAAATTTTTCTGTAGCTTTAATCTGAAAATATGTTTGTGTAAAATAACACACAGCTAATTTGGCTCAATCACAATATCATTACTGACCTAAAGATAAATTAATCCATATAACTTCAGGTACTAGCTATATAGAATATAATAAAATACCATATAATACATAACTTGACAATTTGAATAAGAAAATTCAACATTAACAACTTTCCCATATCTTTTTTTCGTTATTTCCTAACTATCATCATGGAGCATTCACAGCCGCCCATTTGCTTATCAAAGGTAATAATAATTATTTATTAAATGTATATGATACTAAGCATAACATATCATTGCGAGTTGAGTTAGCGGTAACAATGTAACATTGGTATTCATGTACGCTGATCAAGCAACATAAAGTAATAAGATAATACACATCGCTTTTTTCTTCTTCAATAGACCAACACTTTTGTTTGAAGTAACTGTATACTTCAGTTTTAGTAATGATACAGAAGGTGATATAGCAGTGTGTGGATCTTATTCTGTCTTTCACACCTGGCTGTGATTATATCAGGATTCCTATGTAATAATAGGTGCAACATTTTTCGATCCTGTGTACTTCATGTATTATATTTGTAACCCTATCCTTACATCTCTGTCCAGAGGGTGGGTGGCAAGTTCCATCCTCCTCCTTTGTTGTATATATTCTTAAATCAACAATAAATGTATCAATCAATCAGAAAGTGATATATAAATAGATAGATACATTTGTTGGTGTATACATTAGCAGCTTCGTTTGGTATCGTTCGGTGCCTTTTTAATATTATAAAATAAATAGTGAAAACTCGATCAAGTCTATTATCAAACATAGTTGTCAAGTTTTTTATTTTTTATTTTACTAGATCCCAATTTTTAGCAGAGATTACGGAACTTCATTTACTACTATACTAAATCATCAAAGAAATAAATATAAATTAAAGTATTGTAATAAGATATGAAGAATAGGTTTGTTTATTGAAAAATCATATCTAAGTAATCTAACGGATAAGTACTAAGTAGCAAGTTTTGTAGTGATATTTGGCACCATTGTTGTTTATATTTGTGTTAAACTTTTTGGCGGGAACTTGAGGAAAACACTTCAAAACAGTCAAAACACAACACAACTCAACACAACACAAGGAGCCGTAGCCGTGGTGTAGTAGTGCCTTAGGACTGTGTTATTTAAGGTGTGCATGATGCAGATTTTGCCACCCGTCAGGAGGTACCTCATTAACAGGCACATTCACGTCCCGGATAACTGGCTCATTGCCTGTATTGACTGGGTGCTGGAAGAATATTCACAGCATAACGTACGTATACTCAACAATAGCATACTTATACTTGACGTAAGGGTCATAAATTGTATCCCATCCTAGTTGTACATCACTTACGTTCATTCTCTTGCATTGGGTGATAATAATTGAGTTCCTCCTGGTCGTGATGTATTGTATATATGTATCTTTGTTTTAGGTTCCATTCGTACAAGGTAAAGTTTACCAGGAATGGCTACACGTAGACCTCCAAAATCTGGAAATCAGCTGCCTCCCGCCTCAAATACAAGACGAGGCAGCCACTACAATTGTTGGACACTTCGCATTACAGGTGATGTCATGGCTAGGGGACACAAGAGCATAATGCTTGACTGGGGAATCTAATTATGGTTTTATATCCTATGACTATTAAATATCATAGTACATTATTAAATGAAGATATGCACTCACTGAGCTTGTGAATCAACCTGTATTTTTTTTATTTCTAAATGTTATTGAAGTCATGAAGAGATAGTTGAAGTTAATGAAAGTTTGCATTTCAGGTCAACTCAGTACGTGATGTAAGTGAACCAGCCTACGCACAGCTCCTGAAAGTGGAAGGTGTAAACACAGAAAATTCAACAGTTTCTGCCACACAGAATCGTAGGGTAATTAAAATTTTATCACAGTCTGTTTTCGTATTTCAGTTTGAGATTATGAACACACATGTGCAGTCTTTTTCTTGTTTCCTTGTGATGCTACTGAGGTTATTTTTTAGGCACAGCTTACAGGTACGGCAGCCGTATCCTCATAGTGCTCGGTTATAGATACGGCACGTGCTGAGTTTTGGATAATCAAATATAAAAAGCTCATATAACCGAACCGAACCGAACCTAACCTAACACAATCTAACTTAAGCTGTATCCTCATAGTGCTCGGATACAGATACAGCACGTGCTTAACATTTGGGTAAAAAGCTTATATAACCGAACCAAACTGTACCTGACCAAACCTAACATAACATAACTTGAAAGATGCTTTACCAGGTAAATAAAAAGGCACAGGCCATAGGAATAGCCGATGACAACGCGGTACGACTGCTGTATCTCTAAGCACTTTATATTTTTTATTTGTCTCCACATGACATTTGCGAAGCAGTACCATGAACTTAAAACAGCAAATAATATAATAAGTACATAAAGGTCATCTAAGGTAACAGGTAGTACTGGGGCATTGTAATGTTCTAATGAAAGTGAGTAATGGATGGTAGATAAGCAAGAGAGTGAATGGTGAGAGAACGAGATGGGATGAAAAGGTTTGGGGTCGATGCATTGTACTAGTATCCTTCCCCCAAAGTCAAAACATGTATTTCATCATCATAGGGCAATAACAAAATCAAACTATGATGTTCTTATGTAAAAATCAAATTGTTGGGAGTACATTAATAGAATGACAACTACAGCCGGAACAAGAAATGAAGGCCAATAGGATGCTGATGCTTGAGTTGACTGATGGCATTACGGTGGTGGAGGGGATGGAGTACAAGCCCATACCCAACCTCAACATTAATGTTCTTAGTCCAGGTACAAAGGTAAGGCTGCTTTCCTTACAGTTTGCCCCTCAGGCCTTACACACACTCTTTACATTGTTGTGAGGGTATGCCTGTAATGTGGTGCTGTGTTATAAATCCATGTTAGGCACAGCATATAAATCCATGTTAGGCACAGCATGTCTTTATATAAGGTGGGATCACATTCAGTGGACTCCTTGTTTGCCTTGATGACCCTGGTGCTGGTGCAGGTTCTGGTGTTTGGAAGCATCAAGGTGTGCCGCAGGATACTGTTCCTTAACCAGAACAACATCACTGTCCTCGGGGGGAAAGTTTTGGATCTCTTGGAAACAAATAAACAAACAAACATCCTCGCCGCTGCTTTGTAAGTAGAGGTTTTGACTCGATAAGATTTACTCAGTCACTAGATTAAAATGTGTACATTAGTATTAATCAAATGACTGCTTCAAACATTTAACAGATGAAGGGATGAGCCACAGTACATACACTGTACGTACAAAATAATTCCAGTTTGCAAATATGCCTTTAGTTAACTTTGAAATATGATCTACATTGTATTCTCCATCTGTAAATCCTAGATATGTTCAAATCATTTGAAACATTTATATTTGTGCACCATAAACTTTCCCTAAGAGGTGAATTTTAATTTGAGTTACGATGAGAGGGATAGCACTCTCTCATTAACCCAAGCAAAGCTATATAATGTAATAGCTACCTAGTTCGTTTTTTTTTTTTTCCTCCATATGGTTGTTTACAAAACTGGCAATATTTTCATTGCAATATTTTGTCATAAAGGATGATATGTTGTGGATTGTTGGTATATTTCACATTTCTCCATCTATGATTAAATCATGTAATGGATATTGTATGCACGTTTACAGATAGAGTAGGCAACTAGTGAACCATGAATTGTGCGATGAAACCTGCATCCCTATATATACTGTATCTTCACTCAATGCCTCATGAGTCTTGTGTCCATTTCGATATTGTAGAAATATGCAAGGCACTGATCCACGACTACAACAACAACAACAACAAAGAATAAACAACGGTAATAACACTCAACCTGGCAGCCTTCGGGAGCCTCAAACCCAAGCCAACAGCACCAGTGTGGGGTCAGGAGGAACCAGATCTCAAAATGACAGTGGAATCAGTGTAAGTGAATAGTTCCACACTGGAATTAGAGATTGATTCCCTGTAAAGACTGTTTGTTTAGTTAATAGAGATAGGAGTATTTTTATGTGTTAAATGATTTTATTCCTTCTGCTGCAGACTGCACCCCCCACCACCACCACCCACGATGAGGACCAACTGGACTTTTTTGATGATGATTTATTTGAAAATGAGCCTGACCAAGACATGACTCTTGAAAGTGAGGCTGTCCAAGACCCAGCTGTTGAACATGAATTTGAGCAAGACTTGAACCTAGAGGATGAGTTTGATGAAGACATGGATGCGTTTATGTCCCAGATGTGAACCAGAACACTGGTGTACCTTTCTAGTCCCTCTTAGAATGTTTCACAAACCGAGGTAAACATTCAGTATTTATATAGATGAGTTGTATCTCAAAGCATTATAATTTTGACATTCAATGAAAAATCTATTTTAGTTTTTAAGTTGAAAGATTTAACATAAGCCCAGTCACCACTTTAAAATTGTGCCTACCCTTCTTTCCTTACATAGCTGTAACAATCAACCCACTTCAATCACTTACACTCTTAACTCTTTCAAGATATATCACCTTTATAAGTACTTTGCTTGCAAAGATACAAAAGGCAATTAATTTTTCAGGTTGTATAGTAACCAAATTTCATTGAAATTTGCTATAAAATCTCCAATGTGAACATCAAGTAAAGGTTTTGGCCTTCCACTCTTTGGTGTTTGTTTGTTTTTAGAAGGAATAAGTTAGGTTCCTACTTCCTTAGTTATATACAACACAATAAAGGATCTATTTTAATTGGTTTGATAATTTTCATATTTATTAACATTTATCAGTTGATACAATGTAATAAACTTTTATTATAAAACTTAGGTATAAAATGTGGGTAAAAATAAATTGTAGGTGACAAAACCAACTATATTATTGATTATACAGTGGAAAATTGGTCCCTTGCTATTTAACCCAAAAAAGGACAGTCAATAAGATGAGTTGTAGTCAATCAACCATAAGGTTTTGTAAAAAATTAATTTACAATTCATTACAAGAAAGAAACACTTCCTTTCCTATTTTCTTTATGGAAACATTTTTACGGTGTGACTTCCAGAAGGTCTCAACACCCGAGTCAGGATCACTGTCAGTGACGGAGAACTTGGTCATGGCATACTTGGTTGTTGCCTTCTGTTTGAGAGTTGAAGTGATTTGGTCCTTCATAGTGTTGGCAACAACTTGATTGCCATGCAGATTGAGTGCAGTGAGAGGCAGAGCAATGTTTGTTGTGAGTTCTGAGAAGAAGGTGCTCACAGAGGCTGCTGTGAGGGCTGGGTTATGGGCTAAGTTCACTGTAGACAACTGGGAGCACCGATAAAGATAGGCTGAGATGTCCTCCAGGTCTGAGTCTGTCAAGTTGCAGAAGCTGAGGTCCAGGTGCTGCAGGAGACACTCCTCACCAGCTCCAAGCACCTGTGAAAGTGCTGCACCAACACCACTACTCTCCCTTAAAGGTGGTACTTTCTTGCTAGTCTTCAATCCACTCAATGTTAAGGTGGAGACTCCAGGAACACAAGACAACAAGAAAGACAGGTTATCTTTACACACAGTATTGTAATCCAAAGCTAGAGTCTTGAGAGGTGACGTCACAACACTAGGAGACAGGTGCTGTTTACCAACGAAGGTAATTCCACAGTGCTTTAATGAAAGAGCAAGGAGGGCAGGTAAGCTAAGTAATGTATGGATACTGATAAGCCTGGCACCAGATAACATATTGTAGCTCATATCAATTGAACACAAAGTTCTGAGTCTTACTTTATCAGTTGTAATTGCTTGAGTAAGTTCAAACAAACTGGATGAGGTAAGTGATGAGGATGTGAGGTCCAGCACCTCAAGAGAGGGTAAAGATGGAAGGGCGTCCAACAGGTTAGTAAAGCCGTCATCCCCTAGGCGACAGTTTACTAGTTTGAGACAACGCAGACCATGCTGGTACTGGATGGCTCTTATCACAGGCTGCAGGTGTGTGGCTGTGAGTCTGCCAACACAACTCAGGTCAAGGGTGGTGGACACCTCTGTCTGGTAAAGGGCAGAGCGGAGGGCAGGCATGGCAGGAGTGCTGAGTGCCTGACAGGCTGCTATGTAACGGTCTGGGAGGGGCGGTAGGTCCCATCCCTTAACTTGAGCCTCCAGCTCTGCCTGGTTGGAAGGCAGCACCAAAGTTATGGGGTCATTAGGATCAAGAACAGCCCCATCCTGTGTAGTGAGAACAAGATGAGGACGCAGACCAGACAACTGATAGTACCTGCGTGTAACTTCCTCAGCTAGCCAGGCCACCGTGCGATTATTACCACCACCCGCAACAGGAACCAGCAGGAGGCGGTCCTGCACCCGCACCTTTAGACGCAGAGGCCCACCCACTGTGCTACTGGGTTCCATACTGGTGTGACCATCAGATGCCCTCCTAGAACCATCTGTGTCAGGTGCTGTATCACCATCAAGGTTGTGAGACTCTCCTTCAATCACTTCCACATCACCATTTGAAACACTCATCCCCCTACTGGACTGTTTCTGCACCATTGCTGTCAGTTTAGTTTGACGTACTCTTTTGGGCACAGTTGGTAAGGGTGCTGGAGAACTGTGATCAGATGATATCTTTCTCTCTTTCCTTGGCTCCCTGTACTCGTACTCAAATGCAAATTTCTCTGCTCTTTTTCTTTTCTTTGCAAAGACTCCCAGATCATCATCCAGCCAGTCATCACCTACATCATCACCCTGTGAGAGAAGTGCTGTCTTCCTGTCCTTCTTTATAGAGGAATCATTGGAAGCATTTTGCATTCCTACCCTACGGGCAGCACTTCCAACACATCCTATAGCATTCAAGTAAGTTCCTGTGGCTGAACTTGTGTCTTGTAAATCTCCTAGTAATGGATTATAGAACTCCTCTGAATCATCATCAGCCTCTTCCCTTGCCTCTGTAGGAAGAGATGATTCTTCTACTGAGTGTGTGGGGGAACCGTGCACCGAAACCCCTTCAATGTCTCCTAAAGTGTCCACATCATTATTTGTTCTGATATTTGAACACTCAGATATACTGTCATCTAAAGATCTTCCACTATGATATGAACTTGATCTAGAGGTTTTCTTTGAACTTGAGTAACTTGCATTGTGTGATGTGTCTTTGTGTGAATTATATGGTTGGTTTCGAGACCTGGATGTTTTGCATGCTGGCGTCTCCTTGGAAGTGTTCTCGGGAATTTTAGGAATTTTGTGTCCAACTTGTTTTAGTTTTTCTTTAAGATCTTGCTCCAATATCATACATTCCTGCTTATCTCTCTCTGCCATTTGTGACCTGAGTCTGTACTTGACCAGACTCTCCAGAGGGGTGTCTCCTTCAACAGTTTTGGCCGTGACTGAGGCACCCAAATTCATGAGGAGCCTCACAACTTCCAGGTTACCACATGACGCGGCATCATGAAGAGGTGTAATGCCGTCACACTGCTGTCCCCCTCGGTCACTGATCCAAGCCCCGGCCTCTGCCAACTCCCGCACCATCTCATGAAAGCCATGGTTGGCAGCCTCATGAATAGGCAACCACCCACAGTTGTCTCTCAGGTTGACAGGATGACCTTGCTGCAAAAGCTTTCTAACCATTGCAACATTACCAGCAATACAGGCTTTGTGTAGAGGTGTCTCCCCCTTCTCATTCCTCTTGATGATGAATGATTTTCTCTGACGTGACTGTCGTGGTCTATCCAAGTTTTCTGCATCATTGCTGCTGTCCGAGAAATATTCTAGATCAAGATCTATATCACTTTGTTCCTCTTCATCTTCTTCACTCAATTCTATGTCAGAGTCCAAGTCATTTTCTTTTATAATTTTACTGAATGTTTCCTTAAATTGATCTTTTTCAGACTCAGGAATTCCTTTTAAAGACAAATGCTGATCAATTACATAAGCTTCAAGTTTTGGATTGTTAGCCTTGACAGCCAACTCCCTTGCCTGCTGATAAATGTGGCTTATAGAGGCATAGGGTTCTTCTAACCTGGTTGCAATATCTCCTACATTGAGCAGAGTTTTGCATGCTTCACCATAGTCTTCTTTGATCTTAATGTCATATTCCTTCATATAATATTTCTTAGCTTCTTCATACTGTTTATTGTCCAAATAAGTTCTAGCCAAGGATAAGAATATTGGAGCAAGAAATGACGGTTCTTTGTCTAACTTCAAAGATAGCTCTAGCATTCTTTGATAATAAACAATTGCTACAGAATATAATCCCAGATTTGCTAAGCCATCACCAAACTTTTCATTAAACTTTATTTTCTCCTCTGTTTCTGACTCTCCTAATATTATCAAAGCATCTTCAGCCTGACAAATACTCACAGTAAGTTTCAAGTTATTTCTTATTCTTTCCTGATCTTCAATGTTGGTATGCTTTAATTTATAGGCTTTGTAGTAACACCTTTTAGCTGCTTCAAAATCACTATTGTGAAGGTGTACCTGTGCCAGGAAAGAGTATCCTTCACATTGCAGGGCTTTGTTGTGCAGCTTGGCAGATAAAACTAAGGCCTTCTGCCCCTCCTGTAGTGCCTGAGTGTACTGACTCTTTTTCAGGAGAATAGTTCCCAGAGCTGAGTGACACCTCTGGCTGTCTTCATGAAGGCTGTGACTGGCACACAGCTCCAGTGCCTGATTGATAAAGTTACACGCCTTGTCTGAGTTTCCTCGCTGGTCCAACACCAGCCCAAGGTTCAGGTAGAGGCGGCTGCGCATCTGGCAGTGTTCTACAGTGTCCACTGCACCCTTCAGACGCTCACAGGTGGAAAGTGAGCGCAAGAAAGCCTTCTCAGCCTCTGTTAGAGCTTTGACGTTCTCTTCTTCCAGTCCATTAGCTGCATAGTCATCAGCTTTCTGCAGATGTGTACGACCAAGAGTGGCGTAGGCCCGCTGCTCCTCAACCAAGCTCTCCGCCTTCTTGGCCAGGAGTAGGTGCTGGTGCTGGTGGTGGAGGGCCTTCTCCCACACTCCCATATCACAGTACACTTCACCACACCGCCGATGAGAGACTGCTCGCCCAATAGTGTCTTCAAGGGCCTCACACAGGACTCCTTCTTCCTTATGCTGAGCCAGAGCTCCCTCATAATCTCCAGCTTCCTGCAGCTGCTGGCCCAGGAGATTTGAAAGGTTGGCAACCTCACGCAAGTTGTTCTTGTTAAGGGCTCGACGCTTCTCCCGCTCCAGCCTTGCCACCTCACTCATCTTGATGGTGGTGGTGGTGGTGGTGGTGTCTCGTCCTTTGTATCTACTCAAAACACACCATCATCAACTGCAAACACATGGTCTTGTTTCTACCATCCTGCAAAATATTTTCATAATTACTTTCTGTCAACTTATTTCCAAGTACCAATAAATCATTGAGTATTTCATGCCATTAAGGGACCAGCTTCATTATAAGGCGATGAACACTAAATGTATCAGAAGTAAATGCACCATCATCTCCCTTCCTCTTTCAAAGCTCTCTACAGATGCACACCTAGATAGATGATTGATTTGTCAGCTGTCATTTAGTTTTTAATGGCAATCTCTTCTTAAGTTAAATCGTAGTCAAGCAGAACCTACTTCAAGAATCACACTAGTGATGTATGACTTGTTCAATATAAATTAATATGTTTACGAGTGCTTTCACTAGATCAAGCAAAATCTTACTAATCAATGGTCAATTTCCAAGTAGAGAAAGTTCAACAGATATTTATCCCAATAGATAGTTACTCAAGGAGTGACACAAGTTGATAAAAATATTCAATAATTCACCAGTAAATTTCTAAACACTTCCCCCTAACTCATTCTCCTGCCAGCATATCCACAAGGCATCACTCTCTCCGTCAGAATCATAATCAAGCAAAGTACCTAAATTTTACTGTAACTGTTTGCAGCCACCTCAACACATAAAGGGACTAACATTTTTTAATCTATTTCCGAAGGTGAAAGGTTTAAAACTGCTTAAACAAATTCCTGAGGGCAGTGCCACACGAATCTCCAGTGCCGGGCTACACTGCCAGATATGTTATGCGTGATATGCACCACAACTAAAGGACCTCCAACTCCATACGAGCCCAGGTATAACTAATGCCTAGTGGTGCCAGGGCAGGAAGCAGCGCTGTACCATGACAAGTAAACACACTAAGATGAACAGGTGCCGCGAACTTAATTTAGATACTCACACTTTGTAGTATTAAGAATACATCCATATTTGACTACCATGGATAGCCAAATGCTAATAGCGTTAAACTAATTCTTTGGTTAGTTAATAACGTTAATTAAGTAAGGCGAGGAAGGAAGTTTCTCCCGCCATTATGTTTGTTTACTAGTATCTGTGACTACGAGCATATTTAAAACTGTAAGCTTAGTTCATGTAGGAATATATATATATATATATATATATATATATATATATATATATATATATATATATACATACTATAATTTGGAACTAAATACCCTTCACCAAGGGATTCTTTTTTTTCATACCGGACTTATATCTGATTTCGAACTGATGATGATGATGATGACGGTGGTTCTAACCATGTTTATGTTAATGATCATTATGATGATACTAAGCAAAATAACGATGGTAATAACACACTACAATGAACATTTAACAAGGAGAGCGGCAGGTATGTGAAATAAAAAATACATATAATTAGTATTAATTACATGCAAAGCCAGACCAGACCAGACCAGGCATATTGTCCCAACTTGAGTAGAAAATATCTCTAAGAGAAACAAAATATCTGGAAAAGAAAAAGAGAGAGAGAGAGAGAGAGAGAGAGAGAGAGAGAGAGAGAGAGAGAGAGAGAGAGAGAGAGAGAGAGAGAGAGAGAGAGAGAGAGAGAGAGAGAGAGAGAGAGAGAGAGAGAGAGAGAGAATAATGCGAGGATCTCCACATCCTCCAGACAAATTTATGAGACAACACGACGAGCCAGTGTCCCATAAAGAGCTGCACACACCACAGTCCCAGGTGACAGGTAGAGTGTTGTGTTTCTTCACAACAGCAACACTCACGAATCACGAGTAAAAACTCAACGCTGCTACAGGAAGGATCGTGCGGCCTTGAAATAAACTTGACGCTACTTCCTGAGAAGCGACAACCTCACACTATCATAAGAGGAGCCAAAATGTAGTGTCATCTTCCTTGGTGTTTATAGATTGACAGATAGTTGTGAAAAGAGGTTAATTTTTACTGT
>JAXIVD010001472.1:0-85102 GCA_036785275.1 Cancer borealis | reverse complement strand
ATATGTTTATATTAAGGTTTATATTAGAATTGTTTTTCCAAACTTTCAAATCCTATGCAGTCAACCCCTCCCACCAGACAGTTTTCTATGGAAAGAAATTAATATCATAATCTAATCACTATTAATAGTCATTAACTTGTCAAAATGCTCTCCATAGTCTAATATAATTAACCTACTTAGTTATCTTCCCACAAAATTTTGTTAAGAATGACGTAATATTGCACCATGTGATGTGATCCCACACCCCAGGGCCTGTCCCTGAGGAAAGTCACGTAGACAAAAATGTTCCCCTATATAGTAATCCAGAGATCAGGTTCAATAGATATCTAAATGTCACTTATTTAGCGTCAAAATTAATTTCCTATAAATTGATAACTATTTCACGTCTCAATAATCAATTAATAATAAGATCAAAGGAGGAATATCCTCGAAACCCCCCCTTCCCCCTTCTCATCTCCCGCCTTTTTCCCAGACAGCGTCATTCGTGGCTCACCCTCCATTGTGTTCGCAGGGAAAGAATGCCTCCACGACAGTTACACCAATTTCTCATTTACTTTCTTTTGTTTTTGTAGTTAAATGAACGGCTAGAAAGCCACTGCCAAATTTCCAAGTTAAGCTTTAGGAAACTATGTGTCACGTAAGACGGTCTGATAGACCCAGCCCATGTATTCAGGAATAGGAATCGCGTATTCCTACTTAGTGAGGAAGAGTTATACTATGTATGCATAAACAGAAACATTGAGATCACCTTACCTTCGGAAATCCCCTGAGAAAAGGTTCTTTAACTGTTCTCAGGCCCAGTTACAAAATTATAACATTTTTAAGGTGATATTTTTCAGGGAAGGGAGTCAAGGGTATAATGTGTAATGTGTGAAGAGCTTGGTATCTCGAGGTGAGATGTGTATTGCCAACTCTGTATTTATTTTCTTTTTGAGGAAGGTGAAGTTTTTCTGCCATGAGCCATTAAGTTGTCTGATACTATAACTAAGCCGTGTTTCTAAGACTCAGTGATCAGCCTGTGATATTCAAAGTATACATTAAATAAATAACTCAAGTAAAATCTGAGAAAGTGATTCTGTGTTAATACTAACCTCCGTTTGGTGTGGTAAGGTTAATAGGGAGGTGCTCAACACTCTTGAAAAAAGGATATGAAACAAATCCACGAATCCATGTGCCTTATTGAAACTCAGTCCACTCTACCAAATAACTAAATTGTTAAATCAGTTCCCCTTTTCTTTTCATTGGTCGCCTATATTTCCCTGGTAGTAATTATTTTCTCTTTCGAATATTTTAACTTCCCTTTAGGAAGAAATTAAATTCCCTGAGAATCCCCTAATTCTCATTAAACCTTTGGGGGTGGTGGCAGCTTTCTTTCCTTAATATCCAGGGAAATATCCAACATCAGGGACCATTAATTAATATAATTAATCAAAGTAAATATATTTTTAATTGCCATGAGAGTTCCCCATTCGAAGTTAATTTAATGACAAGGCACCACACTGGTGGTCCTTCAGCAGTGAAGTGAAAGTAAAATAAATTAATTAAATAAAGATTAACAACTATAATAAAATAAATAAATAAATAAAATAACGCCCCCGTCCCCCCCCCGGGCACCACACTGGTGGCTTAAGCGGTGGGATTCAAAGTGTTTTGAGCACTGCCTAACATTGCCACAACAAGGGAGAATGTGGAAAATTTCAGTGGTGGGTCATAGTCAAATTCCAAACAAGTTAGTAGTGGAAAATACAGAAATAAGAATATTCCGAGCACCTGGAGGTAGAGCAGACAATTTCAATAATGATACCCGAATGAATGAAGTGCTAAACTGGGAACATGACCTATGTATACTTTGGATAGGCAGTAATGATATTGACCAGGAATCAAATCCTAAAGACATTGTAGAGAACATTAGCCAAATAATAGAGTCTATTGAACAAGACTGCCAAGCAGTAGTATGGGTATGTTTAATAGAACCCAGATTCTACCCCAATGAAGAATTCATGTCCCATCAGGATTATAGAAAAGTACAAAGGGCCATAAATAAAAAATTACAAAAACACCTGCCCAATCAACAAATCCATTTCAACAGTGAGTTCTGGGTAGAGAACCTATCAGAGGATGGAATTCATTGGAATCAAGAAGGTAAACAAAGAGTAAAAAGCAAACTCAGAAAAACCATAAGAAATTTCATGGATGGGGAAGAGTCAGATTAGATCATAAAGTAGCCTAGATTAAGGTACAAACTGACCCAGTATCCCTAGCCAAAATGGATTATGAAGAAAGAAAAGGGGAGACAGTAGAGGGCAGTTGGAATCTTGAAAACTCCAAAATCATGAGAGGGGAAATCGAAGAATTAAAGAATGTGGTACGTCAACAGGCCGCGGTGATAGAGAGAATAGGGAGTCGCGTCATCAAACAGGAAGAGACCCTTGCCTCACCTGTAGTTAGTCGCCCCCCAGTAACCAAACCGAGAGACATCCCCATGCTCGAACTAAACCACCTGGAGGGCCTAGAGGCTTCAACACGCCTCCAAATGTTTATTGAATTAATAGAACAGGCCACACCCGAGGATGCCTCCCGAATCCAAGTCGCCAAAAGCAGGTTAGGATCAGAAATAGTCATGCTCGTACATAACCACCAACGAAAACGGCCGAACCTTTCATGGAGTAATTTTTGTCAGCTATTAAAAGATGAGTTTGCTGTAGATGTGAATCTAGACCGAGCGTGGCAGGATTTAGAAAATGAATTTTATGACTGGGGAGAGAGCCCACAAGTCTTTTGTAATAGAACCATTTGCAAATACGCCACTTTAGAGTCTAAATTTCCAAATGAAAAATTTCCTGATAGAAACAAATACCTAAAACGAAAGGTATGGCAAGGTCTACCACGAGATCTCAAAGATAAATTGGAAGGTTTCTTAGATGAAGCCTACCCCCTAAATAAATTCCTGGACAGAGTTGAGTACCAAAGACAACTTTTCTTGGAAACACAAACCCCATCTGTACAGCAGGTGTCCAGAGAAAATGAAAAATCAGTAAGACCAAAAGTCACCCAACCCCTAACTTCTGCCCCAGCCCCCTCCCCAGAGTCAGAAAGCAAGTCCGAGATAGAAGATCTCAAGGAACAGATGAAGGCCCTGACAACTCAATTAAGCCAGCTCAAATCAATTAGCCCACCCAGTCAATACCATCAGTATCAGTCCCTTACTCCTTCTGGACGGTCATGGTCCTCCCCAAAGCCCAAAGTATTCTGCCCTTATTGTCGTTCTCACACTCACAACCTGAGAGAATGTGCCTCAGCTCCCCACGATGGGTCGTGCTTTGACTGCCGACGCATGAATTGCAGAAGGGGAAATGCCAATTGCCCAGGGAGAATTAACCAGAATCATAGCTGACTAACTCAGGCCCCCACCTCTCCTATAATTCAACTATCAGTAAACAATAAATTAGTGTCAGCTTTGGTAGATACTGGTAGTAGTTATACTTTAATGAAAGAATCCACCAGAAGTAAATTAGGTTGTGAACTCCACCAGAAAAGAAAATTCCCTTGTCTCCAAGGAGTAACAGGAACACCCCTCAGAATACTAGGTTCAGTGTTAGTGGAAGTAGGTATTGGGCTGCAAACGGTAGTAAAGAAATGGGTCCCAGTGGTTCCAAACAGCTATTTGCAAGCAGATATGTTGCTGGGAACTGACATCCTATTCCATTCCTCATTCATATGGGATCCTGAGAAGAAGTTATTTCATTGGGGAAAGGCTCCTTATGCCGTCCACCAAATTCGACCCCGGAAAAGTGCAGTCCGTAACGTAACTCAACTTCCTCCCCCAGTAATATCATTAAAACTTGAGAACCAATTGCATAATCCCAAAGAAATTCGGCTAGATCCATATCAAACCAAATTCATTCCCCTAACGGTTGCAGAAGAAACTGGTACCACCCTCATAGTACACCCACAAGGAAAACCCTCCAGTAACTGTCACCCCTTTTGTGTTAACGTAAATGATGATCAAACTATTCCCTGCCCAGTAACTAACAACACCAAAGTACCCAAAATTTTTAAAATAGGCACCCTTTTTGGCTGGTATGAGAAGGGCGAAGTAAATTCACCTTCAGTACATCACATTCAAAATGACCTCCTTCCCCATTCCGACCAACCTAGTATTCCTGGAGGACGTAAAGAAAAGTTAAATCACCTATTATGTAAATTACCCATGTCCCATTTAAGGAAAACACAAAAAGCAGAATTAAATAAAGTCATCTTAGCCCATGATCAGCTATTTTTGCTGGAAGAGGGAGAATTGGGAACCCTTAATGTCCCCCCTGTGGAGATTCAGTTGACAGATGACAGTCCTGTGAGGGCCCCTATGTACCGGTATCCTGAAGCCTCAAAGGAAATAATTAGCCAAATGCTAGAAGATATGGAAGCCCGGGAAATTATAGAAAAATCGACTGCTGCATGGCTCAGCCCGATTGTATTAGTAAGTAAAGCAGATGGCTCTAAGAGGATGTGTCTCGATTACAGAAAAGTAAATACTCACTTAGCCACTGACATTTATCCTCTCCCAAGGTTGGACGAATTAGTCGAGCAAGCCTCGGGCCAGGCTTTCTATACCACCCTGGATCTTAAGGAAGCCTACTTCCAAGTTACCATCAAAGACAGTTCTCGAGACATTACCACCTTTAGTGATGGAATATCATTATATCGCTTCCGCAGACTCCCGTTTGGATTGTCCTGCTCGCCAGCCATCTTCTCTCGACAAATGGCCTCAATCTTAACCCCTTTATTGAAGGAGGGATGGGTTAGAAATTATCTGGATGACATAATCTTGTGGGCCCCTGATTTTTCCACCATGTTAACTAGAGTCCAAAAGATCTTTCAGACCCTAGAGGAAAGTGGCATCAAATTAAATTTGAGCAAATGTACTTTTGGAGAGGCAGAAGTAAAATTTCTGGGCCATTTGGTCTCTAAAGAAGGATGTAAACCTGACCCTAAAAATGTCGAAGCCATAAAAAAAATGCCTCCTCCCAGCACAGTTAAAGGAGTCAGACGATACTTAGGAATGTGTTCTTTCTATCGTAAACACATCCAAAATTTTGCCAAATTAGCAGCCCCCCTAAACAACCTCACAAAAAAGAATACTAAATTTAATTGGACAAAAGAATGCCAACACTCCTTTACCACCCTAAAACAAATACTCAGTGATGCCCCAGTGTTAGTTAAGGCAGAATTAACACAACCATTTATAGTCACCACGGATGCTAGCAATACTCATGTTGGAGGTGTCCTCAGCCAGATTCAAGCAGATGGAAGTAACAAGCCCATCGGTTACTTCTCAAAAAAATTAAACCCCACTGAGTCTAGATATTCAGCCACTGATCGAGAAGCCCTAGGAGTAGTGTTAACATGCAGAAATTTTCATCATTATTTATGGGGAACAAAATTTAGCATTTTTACTGACCACCAACCATTAACTAGTATTTTCAAGAGGAAAACCAAAAGCCCCCGAATGAGCAGGTGGATACTGGAAATGAGGGAATATACTTACGACATTAAGTATCTAAAAGGGAAACAAAATGTGGTGGCTGACAGTTTGTCAAGGCCAGTAAGAGTAGTTCGTCAGATAACCGAGCCCAGAAATTATTTAGGACTAAGTCTAACAGCCATAGCCGAAGCCCAAAGAGAAGATGAGAGATGGAAAGAACTAGCAGAATATTTAGAAGGGGGAAAACTACCTACAAAATTATACCCTAAAGTCATCTTAGATCAGTTTGTGGTAGAAGAAAAAGTCTTGTATTTTATTAAGGAAAAAGTAGATGGCACCCTTCACTATTGCTTGGTAGTTCCTCAACCACTCAAACAGAAAGCTTTAGAATTTGCCCATGTAGTTTCTGGACATTTCGGGCAAAAGAAAACAATAACCAAGGCAGAAGAATTTTTCTATTGGGCCAACCTGAAATCTGAAGTTAACCAGTATGTAAAAAATTGCCTCACTTGCCAACAGTTTAAGGGTACCACAGGATTGCAACAGAAATGGCAAGAATTACCATCAGTATCACAACCATTAGAAAGATTAGGCATTGATCTTATTGATACGACCGCAGGGACACATGGTTATCGATATGTCTTAACAGTAGTGGATCATTTCAGTAGGTTCGTGAAATTATACCCACTTAAAACAAAACACACACACACTGTCGTGGAGAGCATGGAGCAGTACCTCGCAGACTTCGGCACCCCCCAGTCTGTGGTCCACGACAACGGGTTGGAGTTTGTGTCCCGGCAGTTCCAAGACCTCTGCCGGAGGCATCGGATTGCCAACTGCCATACAACCCCATATCATCCCCGAGGGAACAGCACCACGGAGAGGCTCCATTCGTCCCTCAAGACGGTACTGGCTATCCTATGTGCAGGGTACCCACTCAAGTGGCCGCAGTATCTGGCGTCCTGCCAGACAGTACTCAACCATGCTGTGCACTCTTCAACGGCCGTCCAGCCTTTCTTCGCCTTCTTCGGACGCCATGCCCCTCGTCAAGTGGATTCCCCCCTCCCCAGTATTGCAGGAGACCCCGAAGGACTAGAGGTGGCTAAGGAGGTGATCAAACAGACCCATATCAAACAGACACGACGGTACCGGGAAGTGGCGAACAGGAAAAGAACTAACCAAGCCGTCAGTGTTGGACAATTGGTGTGGGTCAGACAGGAAGTGACACTGCCAGGTACTAGCAGGAAACTGAACCCTAAGTGGACCGGTCCCTACAAGACTATAGAAATCATTAGGGATGGTGGTGCTTACCTGCTCGAGAACGTCTTTACCAGACAAAAGGTGCAAAGGGCGGCTGAGAAAGTGAAGCCGTATGTGGGTACCGAGGAATGGTTATTAGCCCCCTTGGAAGTGTCGTGTGCCAAGGAAGACAATGAAGAACCACTGCCTCCACGGCTCAGGAAAAAACCTCGAAGATATATCGAGGAGTGTTAGGTACAGTGGCTGGGCAGAAACAACCCCAAAGACTATGCCACCATGAGTATTAATTTTAAGATATAAAGGAAAAGGTTTGGACAATTAGTGGTGCTAAGTTGCAATCCCCTTGGAGGTATGTTGTTGGTGAATCGACCCAGGTGTGACAGGTCGATAGACTATCCACCTTAATTCCCCCGGGCCTAGTTTGAGCCCTGAAGGAGTGGTGAACTTTTAAAGTAGAAGATAAGTTCACAGGATTGTGTGTAGTTCACACAATGGACTAGTTCAGGGAGCTGTAGGCCACTTTAACGTGAGGGAATCACACCTGGTAGTAGTGTGATTAGGCCTCTAAGCTACAGTCTGCCGGTGTTAGGAGGTGGAGGAGACATCAGGACGTAGCCTAAGCTCTGTCAAATGCTTCCTGTATGACCACTTGCTGCGGAAACGAATGAAGGGTGATTGAATGCGAATGTTGTGAGAAAATGAAGATGAATGACTGAGAATTTATGTTATTGTTTGTTTTGGTGTGAAAGCCAAGGGTAGGGAAGACTCAACTTAGCTACCGAGTGTCCGGGATCTTGTACAGTTGACGAGATCATCCATACTTCTCTCATGAGTATGTGGACTGGGGTGTGCCCTACAATAATCTGAACTACAGCCAAGTAGCAGCAGTAGCCAGGCAATTGGTTTCTCAGGAACCACATATTACGTTGCCAGTGTTTTAGCCAGGAAGGGCTGCAGAAGTAGTGGAGTGGTGGGGAAGGTCGAGTGAATGTTAGACTGATGGAAAACCAAGGTGGGTTGTAACCTTAGTGACCACTAAACCAGTTCCTAAATGGTAAACCTGTTAGGATGTAATTTTTTTTTATTATTAGTGAGTAAAAACATTTCACCCGGAGGGAAAAGTCGTGTGATGCTTCCAATTTAATTTCAAATAGGCCTACTGAATGTACCTTTTTTTGTTATGTTTAGTCTGCCCTTAGATCTTGTATTCCCAAGGGGATACTGCATTATATAAATGTTTTTACTCACATCATTCATACTTTTATGCTATATGTTTATATTAAGGTTTATATTAGAATTGTTTTTCCAAACTTTCAAATCCTATGCAGTCAACCCCTCCCACCAGACAGTTTTCTATGGAAAGAAATTAATATCATAATCTAATCACTATTAATAGTCATTAACTTGTCAAAATGCTCTCCATAGTCTAATATAATTAACCTACTTAGTTATCTTCCCACAAAATTTTGTTAAGAATGACGTAATATTGCACCATGTGATGTGATCCCACACCCCAGGGCCTGTCCCTGAGGAAAGTCACGTAGACAAAAATGTTCCCCTATATAGTAATCCAGAGATCAGGTTCAATAGATATCTAAATGTCACTTATTTAGCGTCAAAATTAATTTCCTATAAATTGATAACTATTTCACGTCTCAATAATCAATTAATAATAAGATCAAAGGAGGAATATCCTCGAAACCCCCCCTTCCCCCTTCTCATCTCCCGCCTTTTTCCCAGACAGCGTCATTCGTGGCTCACCCTCCATTGTGTTCGCAGGGAAAGAATGCCTCCACGACAGTTACACCAATTTCTCATTTACTTTCTTTTGTTTTTGTAGTTAAATGAACGGCTAGAAAGCCACTGCCAAATTTCCAAGTTAAGCTTTAGGAAACTATGTGTCACGTAAGACGGTCTGATAGACCCAGCCCATGTATTCAGGAATAGGAATCGCGTATTCCTACTTAGTGAGGAAGAGTTATACTATGTATGCATAAACAGAAACATTGAGATCACCTTACCTTCGGAAATCCCCTGAGAAAAGGTTCTTTAACTGTTCTCAGGCCCAGTTACAAAATTATAACATTTTTAAGGTGATATTTTTCAGGGAAGGGAGTCAAGGGTATAATGTGTAATGTGTGAAGAGCTTGGTATCTCGAGGTGAGATGTGTATTGCCAACTCTGTATTTATTTTCTTTTTGAGGAAGGTGAAGTTTTTCTGCCATGAGCCATTAAGTTGTCTGATACTATAACTAAGCCGTGTTTCTAAGACTCAGTGATCAGCCTGTGATATTCAAAGTATACATTAAATAAATAACTCAAGTAAAATCTGAGAAAGTGATTCTGTGTTAATACTAACCTCCGTTTGGTGTGGTAAGGTTAATAGGGAGGTGCTCAACACTCTTGAAAAAAGGATATGAAACAAATCCACGAATCCATGTGCCTTATTGAAACTCAGTCCACTCTACCAAATAACTAAATTGTTAAATCAGTTCCCCTTTTCTTTTCATTGGTCGCCTATATTTCCCTGGTAGTAATTATTTTCTCTTTCGAATATTTTAACTTCCCTTTAGGAAGAAATTAAATTCCCTGAGAATCCCCTAATTCTCATTAAACCTTTGGGGGTGGTGGCAGCTTTCTTTCCTTAATATCCAGGGAAATATCCAACATCAGGGACCATTAATTAATATAATTAATCAAAGTAAATATATTTTTAATTGCCATGAGAGTTCCCCATTCGAAGTTAATTTAATGACAAGGCACCACACTGGTGGTCCTTCAGCAGTGAAGTGAAAGTAAAATAAATTAATTAAATAAAGATTAACAACTATAATAAAATAAATAAATAAATAAAATAACGCCCCCGTCCCCCCCCCGGGCACCACACTGGTGGCTTAAGCGGTGGGATTCAAAGTGTTTTGAGCACTGCCTAACATTGCCACAACAAGGGAGAATGTGGAAAATTTCAGTGGTGGGTCATAGTCAAATTCCAAACAAGTTAGTAGTGGAAAATACAGAAATAAGAATATTCCGAGCACCTGGAGGTAGAGCAGACAATTTCAATAATGATACCCGAATGAATGAAGTGCTAAACTGGGAACATGACCTATGTATACTTTGGATAGGCAGTAATGATATTGACCAGGAATCAAATCCTAAAGACATTGTAGAGAACATTAGCCAAATAATAGAGTCTATTGAACAAGACTGCCAAGCAGTAGTATGGGTATGTTTAATAGAACCCAGATTCTACCCCAATGAAGAATTCATGTCCCATCAGGATTATAGAAAAGTACAAAGGGCCATAAATAAAAAATTACAAAAACACCTGCCCAATCAACAAATCCATTTCAACAGTGAGTTCTGGGTAGAGAACCTATCAGAGGATGGAATTCATTGGAATCAAGAAGGTAAACAAAGAGTAAAAAGCAAACTCAGAAAAACCATAAGAAATTTCATGGATGGGGAAGAGTCAGATTAGATCATAAAGTAGCCTAGATTAAGGTACAAACTGACCCAGTATCCCTAGCCAAAATGGATTATGAAGAAAGAAAAGGGGAGACAGTAGAGGGCAGTTGGAATCTTGAAAACTCCAAAATCATGAGAGGGGAAATCGAAGAATTAAAGAATGTGGTACGTCAACAGGCCGCGGTGATAGAGAGAATAGGGAGTCGCGTCATCAAACAGGAAGAGACCCTTGCCTCACCTGTAGTTAGTCGCCCCCCAGTAACCAAACCGAGAGACATCCCCATGCTCGAACTAAACCACCTGGAGGGCCTAGAGGCTTCAACACGCCTCCAAATGTTTATTGAATTAATAGAACAGGCCACACCCGAGGATGCCTCCCGAATCCAAGTCGCCAAAAGCAGGTTAGGATCAGAAATAGTCATGCTCGTACATAACCACCAACGAAAACGGCCGAACCTTTCATGGAGTAATTTTTGTCAGCTATTAAAAGATGAGTTTGCTGTAGATGTGAATCTAGACCGAGCGTGGCAGGATTTAGAAAATGAATTTTATGACTGGGGAGAGAGCCCACAAGTCTTTTGTAATAGAACCATTTGCAAATACGCCACTTTAGAGTCTAAATTTCCAAATGAAAAATTTCCTGATAGAAACAAATACCTAAAACGAAAGGTATGGCAAGGTCTACCACGAGATCTCAAAGATAAATTGGAAGGTTTCTTAGATGAAGCCTACCCCCTAAATAAATTCCTGGACAGAGTTGAGTACCAAAGACAACTTTTCTTGGAAACACAAACCCCATCTGTACAGCAGGTGTCCAGAGAAAATGAAAAATCAGTAAGACCAAAAGTCACCCAACCCCTAACTTCTGCCCCAGCCCCCTCCCCAGAGTCAGAAAGCAAGTCCGAGATAGAAGATCTCAAGGAACAGATGAAGGCCCTGACAACTCAATTAAGCCAGCTCAAATCAATTAGCCCACCCAGTCAATACCATCAGTATCAGTCCCTTACTCCTTCTGGACGGTCATGGTCCTCCCCAAAGCCCAAAGTATTCTGCCCTTATTGTCGTTCTCACACTCACAACCTGAGAGAATGTGCCTCAGCTCCCCACGATGGGTCGTGCTTTGACTGCCGACGCATGAATTGCAGAAGGGGAAATGCCAATTGCCCAGGGAGAATTAACCAGAATCATAGCTGACTAACTCAGGCCCCCACCTCTCCTATAATTCAACTATCAGTAAACAATAAATTAGTGTCAGCTTTGGTAGATACTGGTAGTAGTTATACTTTAATGAAAGAATCCACCAGAAGTAAATTAGGTTGTGAACTCCACCAGAAAAGAAAATTCCCTTGTCTCCAAGGAGTAACAGGAACACCCCTCAGAATACTAGGTTCAGTGTTAGTGGAAGTAGGTATTGGGCTGCAAACGGTAGTAAAGAAATGGGTCCCAGTGGTTCCAAACAGCTATTTGCAAGCAGATATGTTGCTGGGAACTGACATCCTATTCCATTCCTCATTCATATGGGATCCTGAGAAGAAGTTATTTCATTGGGGAAAGGCTCCTTATGCCGTCCACCAAATTCGACCCCGGAAAAGTGCAGTCCGTAACGTAACTCAACTTCCTCCCCCAGTAATATCATTAAAACTTGAGAACCAATTGCATAATCCCAAAGAAATTCGGCTAGATCCATATCAAACCAAATTCATTCCCCTAACGGTTGCAGAAGAAACTGGTACCACCCTCATAGTACACCCACAAGGAAAACCCTCCAGTAACTGTCACCCCTTTTGTGTTAACGTAAATGATGATCAAACTATTCCCTGCCCAGTAACTAACAACACCAAAGTACCCAAAATTTTTAAAATAGGCACCCTTTTTGGCTGGTATGAGAAGGGCGAAGTAAATTCACCTTCAGTACATCACATTCAAAATGACCTCCTTCCCCATTCCGACCAACCTAGTATTCCTGGAGGACGTAAAGAAAAGTTAAATCACCTATTATGTAAATTACCCATGTCCCATTTAAGGAAAACACAAAAAGCAGAATTAAATAAAGTCATCTTAGCCCATGATCAGCTATTTTTGCTGGAAGAGGGAGAATTGGGAACCCTTAATGTCCCCCCTGTGGAGATTCAGTTGACAGATGACAGTCCTGTGAGGGCCCCTATGTACCGGTATCCTGAAGCCTCAAAGGAAATAATTAGCCAAATGCTAGAAGATATGGAAGCCCGGGAAATTATAGAAAAATCGACTGCTGCATGGCTCAGCCCGATTGTATTAGTAAGTAAAGCAGATGGCTCTAAGAGGATGTGTCTCGATTACAGAAAAGTAAATACTCACTTAGCCACTGACATTTATCCTCTCCCAAGGTTGGACGAATTAGTCGAGCAAGCCTCGGGCCAGGCTTTCTATACCACCCTGGATCTTAAGGAAGCCTACTTCCAAGTTACCATCAAAGACAGTTCTCGAGACATTACCACCTTTAGTGATGGAATATCATTATATCGCTTCCGCAGACTCCCGTTTGGATTGTCCTGCTCGCCAGCCATCTTCTCTCGACAAATGGCCTCAATCTTAACCCCTTTATTGAAGGAGGGATGGGTTAGAAATTATCTGGATGACATAATCTTGTGGGCCCCTGATTTTTCCACCATGTTAACTAGAGTCCAAAAGATCTTTCAGACCCTAGAGGAAAGTGGCATCAAATTAAATTTGAGCAAATGTACTTTTGGAGAGGCAGAAGTAAAATTTCTGGGCCATTTGGTCTCTAAAGAAGGATGTAAACCTGACCCTAAAAATGTCGAAGCCATAAAAAAAATGCCTCCTCCCAGCACAGTTAAAGGAGTCAGACGATACTTAGGAATGTGTTCTTTCTATCGTAAACACATCCAAAATTTTGCCAAATTAGCAGCCCCCCTAAACAACCTCACAAAAAAGAATACTAAATTTAATTGGACAAAAGAATGCCAACACTCCTTTACCACCCTAAAACAAATACTCAGTGATGCCCCAGTGTTAGTTAAGGCAGAATTAACACAACCATTTATAGTCACCACGGATGCTAGCAATACTCATGTTGGAGGTGTCCTCAGCCAGATTCAAGCAGATGGAAGTAACAAGCCCATCGGTTACTTCTCAAAAAAATTAAACCCCACTGAGTCTAGATATTCAGCCACTGATCGAGAAGCCCTAGGAGTAGTGTTAACATGCAGAAATTTTCATCATTATTTATGGGGAACAAAATTTAGCATTTTTACTGACCACCAACCATTAACTAGTATTTTCAAGAGGAAAACCAAAAGCCCCCGAATGAGCAGGTGGATACTGGAAATGAGGGAATATACTTACGACATTAAGTATCTAAAAGGGAAACAAAATGTGGTGGCTGACAGTTTGTCAAGGCCAGTAAGAGTAGTTCGTCAGATAACCGAGCCCAGAAATTATTTAGGACTAAGTCTAACAGCCATAGCCGAAGCCCAAAGAGAAGATGAGAGATGGAAAGAACTAGCAGAATATTTAGAAGGGGGAAAACTACCTACAAAATTATACCCTAAAGTCATCTTAGATCAGTTTGTGGTAGAAGAAAAAGTCTTGTATTTTATTAAGGAAAAAGTAGATGGCACCCTTCACTATTGCTTGGTAGTTCCTCAACCACTCAAACAGAAAGCTTTAGAATTTGCCCATGTAGTTTCTGGACATTTCGGGCAAAAGAAAACAATAACCAAGGCAGAAGAATTTTTCTATTGGGCCAACCTGAAATCTGAAGTTAACCAGTATGTAAAAAATTGCCTCACTTGCCAACAGTTTAAGGGTACCACAGGATTGCAACAGAAATGGCAAGAATTACCATCAGTATCACAACCATTAGAAAGATTAGGCATTGATCTTATTGATACGACCGCAGGGACACATGGTTATCGATATGTCTTAACAGTAGTGGATCATTTCAGTAGGTTCGTGAAATTATACCCACTTAAAACAAAACACACACACACTGTCGTGGAGAGCATGGAGCAGTACCTCGCAGACTTCGGCACCCCCCAGTCTGTGGTCCACGACAACGGGTTGGAGTTTGTGTCCCGGCAGTTCCAAGACCTCTGCCGGAGGCATCGGATTGCCAACTGCCATACAACCCCATATCATCCCCGAGGGAACAGCACCACGGAGAGGCTCCATTCGTCCCTCAAGACGGTACTGGCTATCCTATGTGCAGGGTACCCACTCAAGTGGCCGCAGTATCTGGCGTCCTGCCAGACAGTACTCAACCATGCTGTGCACTCTTCAACGGCCGTCCAGCCTTTCTTCGCCTTCTTCGGACGCCATGCCCCTCGTCAAGTGGATTCCCCCCTCCCCAGTATTGCAGGAGACCCCGAAGGACTAGAGGTGGCTAAGGAGGTGATCAAACAGACCCATATCAAACAGACACGACGGTACCGGGAAGTGGCGAACAGGAAAAGAACTAACCAAGCCGTCAGTGTTGGACAATTGGTGTGGGTCAGACAGGAAGTGACACTGCCAGGTACTAGCAGGAAACTGAACCCTAAGTGGACCGGTCCCTACAAGACTATAGAAATCATTAGGGATGGTGGTGCTTACCTGCTCGAGAACGTCTTTACCAGACAAAAGGTGCAAAGGGCGGCTGAGAAAGTGAAGCCGTATGTGGGTACCGAGGAATGGTTATTAGCCCCCTTGGAAGTGTCGTGTGCCAAGGAAGACAATGAAGAACCACTGCCTCCACGGCTCAGGAAAAAACCTCGAAGATATATCGAGGAGTGTTAGGTACAGTGGCTGGGCAGAAACAACCCCAAAGACTATGCCACCATGAGTATTAATTTTAAGATATAAAGGAAAAGGTTTGGACAATTAGTGGTGCTAAGTTGCAATCCCCTTGGAGGTATGTTGTTGGTGAATCGACCCAGGTGTGACAGGTCGATAGACTATCCACCTTAATTCCCCCGGGCCTAGTTTGAGCCCTGAAGGAGTGGTGAACTTTTAAAGTAGAAGATAAGTTCACAGGATTGTGTGTAGTTCACACAATGGACTAGTTCAGGGAGCTGTAGGCCACTTTAACGTGAGGGAATCACACCTGGTAGTAGTGTGATTAGGCCTCTAAGCTACAGTCTGCCGGTGTTAGGAGGTGGAGGAGACATCAGGACGTAGCCTAAGCTCTGTCAAATGCTTCCTGTATGACCACTTGCTGCGGAAACGAATGAAGGGTGATTGAATGCGAATGTTGTGAGAAAATGAAGATGAATGACTGAGAATTTATGTTATTGTTTGTTTTGGTGTGAAAGCCAAGGGTAGGGAAGACTCAACTTAGCTACCGAGTGTCCGGGATCTTGTACAGTTGACGAGATCATCCATACTTCTCTCATGAGTATGTGGACTGGGGTGTGCCCTACAATAATCTGAACTACAGCCAAGTAGCAGCAGTAGCCAGGCAATTGGTTTCTCAGGAACCACATATTACGTTGCCAGTGTTTTAGCCAGGAAGGGCTGCAGAAGTAGTGGAGTGGTGGGGAAGGTCGAGTGAATGTTAGACTGATGGAAAACCAAGGTGGGTTGTAACCTTAGTGACCACTAAACCAGTTCCTAAATGGTAAACCTGTTAGGATGTAATTTTTTTTTATTATTAGTGAGTAAAAACATTTCACCCGGAGGGAAAAGTCGTGTGATGCTTCCAATTTAATTTCAAATAGGCCTACTGAATGTACCTTTTTTTGTTATGTTTAGTCTGCCCTTAGATCTTGTATTCCCAAGGGGATACTGCATTATATAAATGTTTTTACTCACATCATTCATACTTTTATGCTATATATTTATATTAAGGTTTATATTAGAATTGTTTTTCCAAACTTTCAAATCCTATGCAGTCAACCCCTCCCACCAGACAGTTTTCTATGGAAAGAAATTAATATCATAATCTAATCACTATTAATAGTCATTAACTTGTCAAAATGCTCTCCATAGTCTAATATAATTAACCTACTTAGTTATCTTCCCACAAAATTTTGTTAAGAATGACGTAATATTGCACCATGTGATGTGATCCCACACCCCAGGGCCTGTCCCTGAGGAAAGTCACGTAGACAAAAATGTTCCCCTATATAGTAATCCAGAGATCAGGTTCAATAGATATCTAAATGTCACTTATTTAGCGTCAAAATTAATTTCCTATAAATTGATAACTATTTCACGTCTCAATAATCAATTAATAATAAGATCAAAGGAGGAATATCCTCGAAACCCCCCCTTCCCCCTTCTCATCTCCCGCCTTTTTCCCAGACAGCGTCATTCGTGGCTCACCCTCCATTGTGTTCGCAGGGAAAGAATGCCTCCACGACAGTTACACCAATTTCTCATTTACTTTCTTTTGTTTTTGTAGTTAAATGAACGGCTAGAAAGCCACTGCCAAATTTCCAAGTTAAGCTTTAGGAAACTATGTGTCACGTAAGACGGTCTGATAGACCCAGCCCATGTATTCAGGAATAGGAATCGCGTATTCCTACTTAGTGAGGAAGAGTTATACTATGTATGCATAAACAGAAACATTGAGATCACCTTACCTTCGGAAATCCCCTGAGAAAAGGTTCTTTAACTGTTCTCAGGCCCAGTTACAAAATTATAACATTTTTAAGGTGATATTTTTCAGGGAAGGGAGTCAAGGGTATAATGTGTAATGTGTGAAGAGCTTGGTATCTCGAGGTGAGATGTGTATTGCCAACTCTGTATTTATTTTCTTTTTGAGGAAGGTGAAGTTTTTCTGCCATGAGCCATTAAGTTGTCTGATACTATAACTAAGCCGTGTTTCTAAGACTCAGTGATCAGCCTGTGATATTCAAAGTATACATTAAATAAATAACTCAAGTAAAATCTGAGAAAGTGATTCTGTGTTAATACTAACCTCCGTTTGGTGTGGTAAGGTTAATAGGGAGGTGCTCAACACTCTTGAAAAAAGGATATGAAACAAATCCACGAATCCATGTGCCTTATTGAAACTCAGTCCACTCTACCAAATAACTAAATTGTTAAATCAGTTCCCCTTTTCTTTTCATTGGTCGCCTATATTTCCCTGGTAGTAATTATTTTCTCTTTCGAATATTTTAACTTCCCTTTAGGAAGAAATTAAATTCCCTGAGAATCCCCTAATTCTCATTAAACCTTTGGGGGTGGTGGCAGCTTTCTTTCCTTAATATCCAGGGAAATATCCAACATCAGGGACCATTAATTAATATAATTAATCAAAGTAAATATATTTTTAATTGCCATGAGAGTTCCCCATTCGAAGTTAATTTAATGACAAGGCACCACACTGGTGGTCCTTCAGCAGTGAAGTGAAAGTAAAATAAATTAATTAAATAAAGATTAACAACTATAATAAAATAAATAAATAAATAAAATAACGCCCCCGTCCCCCCCCCGGGCACCACACTGGTGGCTTAAGCGGTGGGATTCAAAGTGTTTTGAGCACTGCCTAACATTGCCACAACAAGGGAGAATGTGGAAAATTTCAGTGGTGGGTCATAGTCAAATTCCAAACAAGTTAGTAGTGGAAAATACAGAAATAAGAATATTCCGAGCACCTGGAGGTAGAGCAGACAATTTCAATAATGATACCCGAATGAATGAAGTGCTAAACTGGGAACATGACCTATGTATACTTTGGATAGGCAGTAATGATATTGACCAGGAATCAAATCCTAAAGACATTGTAGAGAACATTAGCCAAATAATAGAGTCTATTGAACAAGACTGCCAAGCAGTAGTATGGGTATGTTTAATAGAACCCAGATTCTACCCCAATGAAGAATTCATGTCCCATCAGGATTATAGAAAAGTACAAAGGGCCATAAATAAAAAATTACAAAAACACCTGCCCAATCAACAAATCCATTTCAACAGTGAGTTCTGGGTAGAGAACCTATCAGAGGATGGAATTCATTGGAATCAAGAAGGTAAACAAAGAGTAAAAAGCAAACTCAGAAAAACCATAAGAAATTTCATGGATGGGGAAGAGTCAGATTAGATCATAAAGTAGCCTAGATTAAGGTACAAACTGACCCAGTATCCCTAGCCAAAATGGATTATGAAGAAAGAAAAGGGGAGACAGTAGAGGGCAGTTGGAATCTTGAAAACTCCAAAATCATGAGAGGGGAAATCGAAGAATTAAAGAATGTGGTACGTCAACAGGCCGCGGTGATAGAGAGAATAGGGAGTCGCGTCATCAAACAGGAAGAGACCCTTGCCTCACCTGTAGTTAGTCGCCCCCCAGTAACCAAACCGAGAGACATCCCCATGCTCGAACTAAACCACCTGGAGGGCCTAGAGGCTTCAACACGCCTCCAAATGTTTATTGAATTAATAGAACAGGCCACACCCGAGGATGCCTCCCGAATCCAAGTCGCCAAAAGCAGGTTAGGATCAGAAATAGTCATGCTCGTACATAACCACCAACGAAAACGGCCGAACCTTTCATGGAGTAATTTTTGTCAGCTATTAAAAGATGAGTTTGCTGTAGATGTGAATCTAGACCGAGCGTGGCAGGATTTAGAAAATGAATTTTATGACTGGGGAGAGAGCCCACAAGTCTTTTGTAATAGAACCATTTGCAAATACGCCACTTTAGAGTCTAAATTTCCAAATGAAAAATTTCCTGATAGAAACAAATACCTAAAACGAAAGGTATGGCAAGGTCTACCACGAGATCTCAAAGATAAATTGGAAGGTTTCTTAGATGAAGCCTACCCCCTAAATAAATTCCTGGACAGAGTTGAGTACCAAAGACAACTTTTCTTGGAAACACAAACCCCATCTGTACAGCAGGTGTCCAGAGAAAATGAAAAATCAGTAAGACCAAAAGTCACCCAACCCCTAACTTCTGCCCCAGCCCCCTCCCCAGAGTCAGAAAGCAAGTCCGAGATAGAAGATCTCAAGGAACAGATGAAGGCCCTGACAACTCAATTAAGCCAGCTCAAATCAATTAGCCCACCCAGTCAATACCATCAGTATCAGTCCCTTACTCCTTCTGGACGGTCATGGTCCTCCCCAAAGCCCAAAGTATTCTGCCCTTATTGTCGTTCTCACACTCACAACCTGAGAGAATGTGCCTCAGCTCCCCACGATGGGTCGTGCTTTGACTGCCGACGCATGAATTGCAGAAGGGGAAATGCCAATTGCCCAGGGAGAATTAACCAGAATCATAGCTGACTAACTCAGGCCCCCACCTCTCCTATAATTCAACTATCAGTAAACAATAAATTAGTGTCAGCTTTGGTAGATACTGGTAGTAGTTATACTTTAATGAAAGAATCCACCAGAAGTAAATTAGGTTGTGAACTCCACCAGAAAAGAAAATTCCCTTGTCTCCAAGGAGTAACAGGAACACCCCTCAGAATACTAGGTTCAGTGTTAGTGGAAGTAGGTATTGGGCTGCAAACGGTAGTAAAGAAATGGGTCCCAGTGGTTCCAAACAGCTATTTGCAAGCAGATATGTTGCTGGGAACTGACATCCTATTCCATTCCTCATTCATATGGGATCCTGAGAAGAAGTTATTTCATTGGGGAAAGGCTCCTTATGCCGTCCACCAAATTCGACCCCGGAAAAGTGCAGTCCGTAACGTAACTCAACTTCCTCCCCCAGTAATATCATTAAAACTTGAGAACCAATTGCATAATCCCAAAGAAATTCGGCTAGATCCATATCAAACCAAATTCATTCCCCTAACGGTTGCAGAAGAAACTGGTACCACCCTCATAGTACACCCACAAGGAAAACCCTCCAGTAACTGTCACCCCTTTTGTGTTAACGTAAATGATGATCAAACTATTCCCTGCCCAGTAACTAACAACACCAAAGTACCCAAAATTTTTAAAATAGGCACCCTTTTTGGCTGGTATGAGAAGGGCGAAGTAAATTCACCTTCAGTACATCACATTCAAAATGACCTCCTTCCCCATTCCGACCAACCTAGTATTCCTGGAGGACGTAAAGAAAAGTTAAATCACCTATTATGTAAATTACCCATGTCCCATTTAAGGAAAACACAAAAAGCAGAATTAAATAAAGTCATCTTAGCCCATGATCAGCTATTTTTGCTGGAAGAGGGAGAATTGGGAACCCTTAATGTCCCCCCTGTGGAGATTCAGTTGACAGATGACAGTCCTGTGAGGGCCCCTATGTACCGGTATCCTGAAGCCTCAAAGGAAATAATTAGCCAAATGCTAGAAGATATGGAAGCCCGGGAAATTATAGAAAAATCGACTGCTGCATGGCTCAGCCCGATTGTATTAGTAAGTAAAGCAGATGGCTCTAAGAGGATGTGTCTCGATTACAGAAAAGTAAATACTCACTTAGCCACTGACATTTATCCTCTCCCAAGGTTGGACGAATTAGTCGAGCAAGCCTCGGGCCAGGCTTTCTATACCACCCTGGATCTTAAGGAAGCCTACTTCCAAGTTACCATCAAAGACAGTTCTCGAGACATTACCACCTTTAGTGATGGAATATCATTATATCGCTTCCGCAGACTCCCGTTTGGATTGTCCTGCTCGCCAGCCATCTTCTCTCGACAAATGGCCTCAATCTTAACCCCTTTATTGAAGGAGGGATGGGTTAGAAATTATCTGGATGACATAATCTTGTGGGCCCCTGATTTTTCCACCATGTTAACTAGAGTCCAAAAGATCTTTCAGACCCTAGAGGAAAGTGGCATCAAATTAAATTTGAGCAAATGTACTTTTGGAGAGGCAGAAGTAAAATTTCTGGGCCATTTGGTCTCTAAAGAAGGATGTAAACCTGACCCTAAAAATGTCGAAGCCATAAAAAAAATGCCTCCTCCCAGCACAGTTAAAGGAGTCAGACGATACTTAGGAATGTGTTCTTTCTATCGTAAACACATCCAAAATTTTGCCAAATTAGCAGCCCCCCTAAACAACCTCACAAAAAAGAATACTAAATTTAATTGGACAAAAGAATGCCAACACTCCTTTACCACCCTAAAACAAATACTCAGTGATGCCCCAGTGTTAGTTAAGGCAGAATTAACACAACCATTTATAGTCACCACGGATGCTAGCAATACTCATGTTGGAGGTGTCCTCAGCCAGATTCAAGCAGATGGAAGTAACAAGCCCATCGGTTACTTCTCAAAAAAATTAAACCCCACTGAGTCTAGATATTCAGCCACTGATCGAGAAGCCCTAGGAGTAGTGTTAACATGCAGAAATTTTCATCATTATTTATGGGGAACAAAATTTAGCATTTTTACTGACCACCAACCATTAACTAGTATTTTCAAGAGGAAAACCAAAAGCCCCCGAATGAGCAGGTGGATACTGGAAATGAGGGAATATACTTACGACATTAAGTATCTAAAAGGGAAACAAAATGTGGTGGCTGACAGTTTGTCAAGGCCAGTAAGAGTAGTTCGTCAGATAACCGAGCCCAGAAATTATTTAGGACTAAGTCTAACAGCCATAGCCGAAGCCCAAAGAGAAGATGAGAGATGGAAAGAACTAGCAGAATATTTAGAAGGGGGAAAACTACCTACAAAATTATACCCTAAAGTCATCTTAGATCAGTTTGTGGTAGAAGAAAAAGTCTTGTATTTTATTAAGGAAAAAGTAGATGGCACCCTTCACTATTGCTTGGTAGTTCCTCAACCACTCAAACAGAAAGCTTTAGAATTTGCCCATGTAGTTTCTGGACATTTCGGGCAAAAGAAAACAATAACCAAGGCAGAAGAATTTTTCTATTGGGCCAACCTGAAATCTGAAGTTAACCAGTATGTAAAAAATTGCCTCACTTGCCAACAGTTTAAGGGTACCACAGGATTGCAACAGAAATGGCAAGAATTACCATCAGTATCACAACCATTAGAAAGATTAGGCATTGATCTTATTGATACGACCGCAGGGACACATGGTTATCGATATGTCTTAACAGTAGTGGATCATTTCAGTAGGTTCGTGAAATTATACCCACTTAAAACAAAACACACACACACTGTCGTGGAGAGCATGGAGCAGTACCTCGCAGACTTCGGCACCCCCCAGTCTGTGGTCCACGACAACGGGTTGGAGTTTGTGTCCCGGCAGTTCCAAGACCTCTGCCGGAGGCATCGGATTGCCAACTGCCATACAACCCCATATCATCCCCGAGGGAACAGCACCACGGAGAGGCTCCATTCGTCCCTCAAGACGGTACTGGCTATCCTATGTGCAGGGTACCCACTCAAGTGGCCGCAGTATCTGGCGTCCTGCCAGACAGTACTCAACCATGCTGTGCACTCTTCAACGGCCGTCCAGCCTTTCTTCGCCTTCTTCGGACGCCATGCCCCTCGTCAAGTGGATTCCCCCCTCCCCAGTATTGCAGGAGACCCCGAAGGACTAGAGGTGGCTAAGGAGGTGATCAAACAGACCCATATCAAACAGACACGACGGTACCGGGAAGTGGCGAACAGGAAAAGAACTAACCAAGCCGTCAGTGTTGGACAATTGGTGTGGGTCAGACAGGAAGTGACACTGCCAGGTACTAGCAGGAAACTGAACCCTAAGTGGACCGGTCCCTACAAGACTATAGAAATCATTAGGGATGGTGGTGCTTACCTGCTCGAGAACGTCTTTACCAGACAAAAGGTGCAAAGGGCGGCTGAGAAAGTGAAGCCGTATGTGGGTACCGAGGAATGGTTATTAGCCCCCTTGGAAGTGTCGTGTGCCAAGGAAGACAATGAAGAACCACTGCCTCCACGGCTCAGGAAAAAACCTCGAAGATATATCGAGGAGTGTTAGGTACAGTGGCTGGGCAGAAACAACCCCAAAGACTATGCCACCATGAGTATTAATTTTAAGATATAAAGGAAAAGGTTTGGACAATTAGTGGTGCTAAGTTGCAATCCCCTTGGAGGTATGTTGTTGGTGAATCGACCCAGGTGTGACAGGTCGATAGACTATCCACCTTAATTCCCCCGGGCCTAGTTTGAGCCCTGAAGGAGTGGTGAACTTTTAAAGTAGAAGATAAGTTCACAGGATTGTGTGTAGTTCACACAATGGACTAGTTCAGGGAGCTGTAGGCCACTTTAACGTGAGGGAATCACACCTGGTAGTAGTGTGATTAGGCCTCTAAGCTACAGTCTGCCGGTGTTAGGAGGTGGAGGAGACATCAGGACGTAGCCTAAGCTCTGTCAAATGCTTCCTGTATGACCACTTGCTGCGGAAACGAATGAAGGGTGATTGAATGCGAATGTTGTGAGAAAATGAAGATGAATGACTGAGAATTTATGTTATTGTTTGTTTTGGTGTGAAAGCCAAGGGTAGGGAAGACTCAACTTAGCTACCGAGTGTCCGGGATCTTGTACAGTTGACGAGATCATCCATACTTCTCTCATGAGTATGTGGACTGGGGTGTGCCCTACAATAATCTGAACTACAGCCAAGTAGCAGCAGTAGCCAGGCAATTGGTTTCTCAGGAACCACATATTACGTTGCCAGTGTTTTAGCCAGGAAGGGCTGCAGAAGTAGTGGAGTGGTGGGGAAGGTCGAGTGAATGTTAGACTGATGGAAAACCAAGGTGGGTTGTAACCTTAGTGACCACTAAACCAGTTCCTAAATGGTAAACCTGTTAGGATGTAATTTTTTTTTATTATTAGTGAGTAAAAACATTTCACCCGGAGGGAAAAGTCGTGTGATGCTTCCAATTTAATTTCAAATAGGCCTACTGAATGTACCTTTTTTTGTTATGTTTAGTCTGCCCTTAGATCTTGTATTCCCAAGGGGATACTGCATTATATAAATGTTTTTACTCACATCATTCATACTTTTATGCTATATGTTTATATTAAGGTTTATATTAGAATTGTTTTTCCAAACTTTCAAATCCTATGCAGTCAACCCCTCCCACCAGACAGTTTTCTATGGAAAGAAATTAATATCATAATCTAATCACTATTAATAGTCATTAACTTGTCAAAATGCTCTCCATAGTCTAATATAATTAACCTACTTAGTTATCTTCCCACAAAATTTTGTTAAGAATGACGTAATATTGCACCATGTGATGTGATCCCACACCCCAGGGCCTGTCCCTGAGGAAAGTCACGTAGACAAAAATGTTCCCCTATATAGTAATCCAGAGATCAGGTTCAATAGATATCTAAATGTCACTTATTTAGCGTCAAAATTAATTTCCTATAAATTGATAACTATTTCACGTCTCAATAATCAATTAATAATAAGATCAAAGGAGGAATATCCTCGAAACCCCCCCTTCCCCCTTCTCATCTCCCGCCTTTTTCCCAGACAGCGTCATTCGTGGCTCACCCTCCATTGTGTTCGCAGGGAAAGAATGCCTCCACGACAGTTACACCAATTTCTCATTTACTTTCTTTTGTTTTTGTAGTTAAATGAACGGCTAGAAAGCCACTGCCAAATTTCCAAGTTAAGCTTTAGGAAACTATGTGTCACGTAAGACGGTCTGATAGACCCAGCCCATGTATTCAGGAATAGGAATCGCGTATTCCTACTTAGTGAGGAAGAGTTATACTATGTATGCATAAACAGAAACATTGAGATCACCTTACCTTCGGAAATCCCCTGAGAAAAGGTTCTTTAACTGTTCTCAGGCCCAGTTACAAAATTATAACATTTTTAAGGTGATATTTTTCAGGGAAGGGAGTCAAGGGTATAATGTGTAATGTGTGAAGAGCTTGGTATCTCGAGGTGAGATGTGTATTGCCAACTCTGTATTTATTTTCTTTTTGAGGAAGGTGAAGTTTTTCTGCCATGAGCCATTAAGTTGTCTGATACTATAACTAAGCCGTGTTTCTAAGACTCAGTGATCAGCCTGTGATATTCAAAGTATACATTAAATAAATAACTCAAGTAAAATCTGAGAAAGTGATTCTGTGTTAATACTAACCTCCGTTTGGTGTGGTAAGGTTAATAGGGAGGTGCTCAACACTCTTGAAAAAAGGATATGAAACAAATCCACGAATCCATGTGCCTTATTGAAACTCAGTCCACTCTACCAAATAACTAAATTGTTAAATCAGTTCCCCTTTTCTTTTCATTGGTCGCCTATATTTCCCTGGTAGTAATTATTTTCTCTTTCGAATATTTTAACTTCCCTTTAGGAAGAAATTAAATTCCCTGAGAATCCCCTAATTCTCATTAAACCTTTGGGGGTGGTGGCAGCTTTCTTTCCTTAATATCCAGGGAAATATCCAACATCAGGGACCATTAATTAATATAATTAATCAAAGTAAATATATTTTTAATTGCCATGAGAGTTCCCCATTCGAAGTTAATTTAATGACAAGGCACCACACTGGTGGTCCTTCAGCAGTGAAGTGAAAGTAAAATAAATTAATTAAATAAAGATTAACAACTATAATAAAATAAATAAATAAATAAAATAACGCCCCCGTCCCCCCCCCGGGCACCACACTGGTGGCTTAAGCGGTGGGATTCAAAGTGTTTTGAGCACTGCCTAACATTGCCACAACAAGGGAGAATGTGGAAAATTTCAGTGGTGGGTCATAGTCAAATTCCAAACAAGTTAGTAGTGGAAAATACAGAAATAAGAATATTCCGAGCACCTGGAGGTAGAGCAGACAATTTCAATAATGATACCCGAATGAATGAAGTGCTAAACTGGGAACATGACCTATGTATACTTTGGATAGGCAGTAATGATATTGACCAGGAATCAAATCCTAAAGACATTGTAGAGAACATTAGCCAAATAATAGAGTCTATTGAACAAGACTGCCAAGCAGTAGTATGGGTATGTTTAATAGAACCCAGATTCTACCCCAATGAAGAATTCATGTCCCATCAGGATTATAGAAAAGTACAAAGGGCCATAAATAAAAAATTACAAAAACACCTGCCCAATCAACAAATCCATTTCAACAGTGAGTTCTGGGTAGAGAACCTATCAGAGGATGGAATTCATTGGAATCAAGAAGGTAAACAAAGAGTAAAAAGCAAACTCAGAAAAACCATAAGAAATTTCATGGATGGGGAAGAGTCAGATTAGATCATAAAGTAGCCTAGATTAAGGTACAAACTGACCCAGTATCCCTAGCCAAAATGGATTATGAAGAAAGAAAAGGGGAGACAGTAGAGGGCAGTTGGAATCTTGAAAACTCCAAAATCATGAGAGGGGAAATCGAAGAATTAAAGAATGTGGTACGTCAACAGGCCGCGGTGATAGAGAGAATAGGGAGTCGCGTCATCAAACAGGAAGAGACCCTTGCCTCACCTGTAGTTAGTCGCCCCCCAGTAACCAAACCGAGAGACATCCCCATGCTCGAACTAAACCACCTGGAGGGCCTAGAGGCTTCAACACGCCTCCAAATGTTTATTGAATTAATAGAACAGGCCACACCCGAGGATGCCTCCCGAATCCAAGTCGCCAAAAGCAGGTTAGGATCAGAAATAGTCATGCTCGTACATAACCACCAACGAAAACGGCCGAACCTTTCATGGAGTAATTTTTGTCAGCTATTAAAAGATGAGTTTGCTGTAGATGTGAATCTAGACCGAGCGTGGCAGGATTTAGAAAATGAATTTTATGACTGGGGAGAGAGCCCACAAGTCTTTTGTAATAGAACCATTTGCAAATACGCCACTTTAGAGTCTAAATTTCCAAATGAAAAATTTCCTGATAGAAACAAATACCTAAAACGAAAGGTATGGCAAGGTCTACCACGAGATCTCAAAGATAAATTGGAAGGTTTCTTAGATGAAGCCTACCCCCTAAATAAATTCCTGGACAGAGTTGAGTACCAAAGACAACTTTTCTTGGAAACACAAACCCCATCTGTACAGCAGGTGTCCAGAGAAAATGAAAAATCAGTAAGACCAAAAGTCACCCAACCCCTAACTTCTGCCCCAGCCCCCTCCCCAGAGTCAGAAAGCAAGTCCGAGATAGAAGATCTCAAGGAACAGATGAAGGCCCTGACAACTCAATTAAGCCAGCTCAAATCAATTAGCCCACCCAGTCAATACCATCAGTATCAGTCCCTTACTCCTTCTGGACGGTCATGGTCCTCCCCAAAGCCCAAAGTATTCTGCCCTTATTGTCGTTCTCACACTCACAACCTGAGAGAATGTGCCTCAGCTCCCCACGATGGGTCGTGCTTTGACTGCCGACGCATGAATTGCAGAAGGGGAAATGCCAATTGCCCAGGGAGAATTAACCAGAATCATAGCTGACTAACTCAGGCCCCCACCTCTCCTATAATTCAACTATCAGTAAACAATAAATTAGTGTCAGCTTTGGTAGATACTGGTAGTAGTTATACTTTAATGAAAGAATCCACCAGAAGTAAATTAGGTTGTGAACTCCACCAGAAAAGAAAATTCCCTTGTCTCCAAGGAGTAACAGGAACACCCCTCAGAATACTAGGTTCAGTGTTAGTGGAAGTAGGTATTGGGCTGCAAACGGTAGTAAAGAAATGGGTCCCAGTGGTTCCAAACAGCTATTTGCAAGCAGATATGTTGCTGGGAACTGACATCCTATTCCATTCCTCATTCATATGGGATCCTGAGAAGAAGTTATTTCATTGGGGAAAGGCTCCTTATGCCGTCCACCAAATTCGACCCCGGAAAAGTGCAGTCCGTAACGTAACTCAACTTCCTCCCCCAGTAATATCATTAAAACTTGAGAACCAATTGCATAATCCCAAAGAAATTCGGCTAGATCCATATCAAACCAAATTCATTCCCCTAACGGTTGCAGAAGAAACTGGTACCACCCTCATAGTACACCCACAAGGAAAACCCTCCAGTAACTGTCACCCCTTTTGTGTTAACGTAAATGATGATCAAACTATTCCCTGCCCAGTAACTAACAACACCAAAGTACCCAAAATTTTTAAAATAGGCACCCTTTTTGGCTGGTATGAGAAGGGCGAAGTAAATTCACCTTCAGTACATCACATTCAAAATGACCTCCTTCCCCATTCCGACCAACCTAGTATTCCTGGAGGACGTAAAGAAAAGTTAAATCACCTATTATGTAAATTACCCATGTCCCATTTAAGGAAAACACAAAAAGCAGAATTAAATAAAGTCATCTTAGCCCATGATCAGCTATTTTTGCTGGAAGAGGGAGAATTGGGAACCCTTAATGTCCCCCCTGTGGAGATTCAGTTGACAGATGACAGTCCTGTGAGGGCCCCTATGTACCGGTATCCTGAAGCCTCAAAGGAAATAATTAGCCAAATGCTAGAAGATATGGAAGCCCGGGAAATTATAGAAAAATCGACTGCTGCATGGCTCAGCCCGATTGTATTAGTAAGTAAAGCAGATGGCTCTAAGAGGATGTGTCTCGATTACAGAAAAGTAAATACTCACTTAGCCACTGACATTTATCCTCTCCCAAGGTTGGACGAATTAGTCGAGCAAGCCTCGGGCCAGGCTTTCTATACCACCCTGGATCTTAAGGAAGCCTACTTCCAAGTTACCATCAAAGACAGTTCTCGAGACATTACCACCTTTAGTGATGGAATATCATTATATCGCTTCCGCAGACTCCCGTTTGGATTGTCCTGCTCGCCAGCCATCTTCTCTCGACAAATGGCCTCAATCTTAACCCCTTTATTGAAGGAGGGATGGGTTAGAAATTATCTGGATGACATAATCTTGTGGGCCCCTGATTTTTCCACCATGTTAACTAGAGTCCAAAAGATCTTTCAGACCCTAGAGGAAAGTGGCATCAAATTAAATTTGAGCAAATGTACTTTTGGAGAGGCAGAAGTAAAATTTCTGGGCCATTTGGTCTCTAAAGAAGGATGTAAACCTGACCCTAAAAATGTCGAAGCCATAAAAAAAATGCCTCCTCCCAGCACAGTTAAAGGAGTCAGACGATACTTAGGAATGTGTTCTTTCTATCGTAAACACATCCAAAATTTTGCCAAATTAGCAGCCCCCCTAAACAACCTCACAAAAAAGAATACTAAATTTAATTGGACAAAAGAATGCCAACACTCCTTTACCACCCTAAAACAAATACTCAGTGATGCCCCAGTGTTAGTTAAGGCAGAATTAACACAACCATTTATAGTCACCACGGATGCTAGCAATACTCATGTTGGAGGTGTCCTCAGCCAGATTCAAGCAGATGGAAGTAACAAGCCCATCGGTTACTTCTCAAAAAAATTAAACCCCACTGAGTCTAGATATTCAGCCACTGATCGAGAAGCCCTAGGAGTAGTGTTAACATGCAGAAATTTTCATCATTATTTATGGGGAACAAAATTTAGCATTTTTACTGACCACCAACCATTAACTAGTATTTTCAAGAGGAAAACCAAAAGCCCCCGAATGAGCAGGTGGATACTGGAAATGAGGGAATATACTTACGACATTAAGTATCTAAAAGGGAAACAAAATGTGGTGGCTGACAGTTTGTCAAGGCCAGTAAGAGTAGTTCGTCAGATAACCGAGCCCAGAAATTATTTAGGACTAAGTCTAACAGCCATAGCCGAAGCCCAAAGAGAAGATGAGAGATGGAAAGAACTAGCAGAATATTTAGAAGGGGGAAAACTACCTACAAAATTATACCCTAAAGTCATCTTAGATCAGTTTGTGGTAGAAGAAAAAGTCTTGTATTTTATTAAGGAAAAAGTAGATGGCACCCTTCACTATTGCTTGGTAGTTCCTCAACCACTCAAACAGAAAGCTTTAGAATTTGCCCATGTAGTTTCTGGACATTTCGGGCAAAAGAAAACAATAACCAAGGCAGAAGAATTTTTCTATTGGGCCAACCTGAAATCTGAAGTTAACCAGTATGTAAAAAATTGCCTCACTTGCCAACAGTTTAAGGGTACCACAGGATTGCAACAGAAATGGCAAGAATTACCATCAGTATCACAACCATTAGAAAGATTAGGCATTGATCTTATTGATACGACCGCAGGGACACATGGTTATCGATATGTCTTAACAGTAGTGGATCATTTCAGTAGGTTCGTGAAATTATACCCACTTAAAACAAAACACACACACACTGTCGTGGAGAGCATGGAGCAGTACCTCGCAGACTTCGGCACCCCCCAGTCTGTGGTCCACGACAACGGGTTGGAGTTTGTGTCCCGGCAGTTCCAAGACCTCTGCCGGAGGCATCGGATTGCCAACTGCCATACAACCCCATATCATCCCCGAGGGAACAGCACCACGGAGAGGCTCCATTCGTCCCTCAAGACGGTACTGGCTATCCTATGTGCAGGGTACCCACTCAAGTGGCCGCAGTATCTGGCGTCCTGCCAGACAGTACTCAACCATGCTGTGCACTCTTCAACGGCCGTCCAGCCTTTCTTCGCCTTCTTCGGACGCCATGCCCCTCGTCAAGTGGATTCCCCCCTCCCCAGTATTGCAGGAGACCCCGAAGGACTAGAGGTGGCTAAGGAGGTGATCAAACAGACCCATATCAAACAGACACGACGGTACCGGGAAGTGGCGAACAGGAAAAGAACTAACCAAGCCGTCAGTGTTGGACAATTGGTGTGGGTCAGACAGGAAGTGACACTGCCAGGTACTAGCAGGAAACTGAACCCTAAGTGGACCGGTCCCTACAAGACTATAGAAATCATTAGGGATGGTGGTGCTTACCTGCTCGAGAACGTCTTTACCAGACAAAAGGTGCAAAGGGCGGCTGAGAAAGTGAAGCCGTATGTGGGTACCGAGGAATGGTTATTAGCCCCCTTGGAAGTGTCGTGTGCCAAGGAAGACAATGAAGAACCACTGCCTCCACGGCTCAGGAAAAAACCTCGAAGATATATCGAGGAGTGTTAGGTACAGTGGCTGGGCAGAAACAACCCCAAAGACTATGCCACCATGAGTATTAATTTTAAGATATAAAGGAAAAGGTTTGGACAATTAGTGGTGCTAAGTTGCAATCCCCTTGGAGGTATGTTGTTGGTGAATCGACCCAGGTGTGACAGGTCGATAGACTATCCACCTTAATTCCCCCGGGCCTAGTTTGAGCCCTGAAGGAGTGGTGAACTTTTAAAGTAGAAGATAAGTTCACAGGATTGTGTGTAGTTCACACAATGGACTAGTTCAGGGAGCTGTAGGCCACTTTAACGTGAGGGAATCACACCTGGTAGTAGTGTGATTAGGCCTCTAAGCTACAGTCTGCCGGTGTTAGGAGGTGGAGGAGACATCAGGACGTAGCCTAAGCTCTGTCAAATGCTTCCTGTATGACCACTTGCTGCGGAAACGAATGAAGGGTGATTGAATGCGAATGTTGTGAGAAAATGAAGATGAATGACTGAGAATTTATGTTATTGTTTGTTTTGGTGTGAAAGCCAAGGGTAGGGAAGACTCAACTTAGCTACCGAGTGTCCGGGATCTTGTACAGTTGACGAGATCATCCATACTTCTCTCATGAGTATGTGGACTGGGGTGTGCCCTACAATAATCTGAACTACAGCCAAGTAGCAGCAGTAGCCAGGCAATTGGTTTCTCAGGAACCACATATTACGTTGCCAGTGTTTTAGCCAGGAAGGGCTGCAGAAGTAGTGGAGTGGTGGGGAAGGTCGAGTGAATGTTAGACTGATGGAAAACCAAGGTGGGTTGTAACCTTAGTGACCACTAAACCAGTTCCTAAATGGTAAACCTGTTAGGATGTAATTTTTTTTTATTATTAGTGAGTAAAAACATTTCACCCGGAGGGAAAAGTCGTGTGATGCTTCCAATTTAATTTCAAATAGGCCTACTGAATGTACCTTTTTTTGTTATGTTTAGTCTGCCCTTAGATCTTGTATTCCCAAGGGGATACTGCATTATATAAATGTTTTTACTCACATCATTCATACTTTTATGCTATATGTTTATATTAAGGTTTATATTAGAATTGTTTTTCCAAACTTTCAAATCCTATGCAGTCAACCCCTCCCACCAGACAGTTTTCTATGGAAAGAAATTAATATCATAATCTAATCACTATTAATAGTCATTAACTTGTCAAAATGCTCTCCATAGTCTAATATAATTAACCTACTTAGTTATCTTCCCACAAAATTTTGTTAAGAATGACGTAATATTGCACCATGTGATGTGATCCCACACCCCAGGGCCTGTCCCTGAGGAAAGTCACGTAGACAAAAATGTTCCCCTATATAGTAATCCAGAGATCAGGTTCAATAGATATCTAAATGTCACTTATTTAGCGTCAAAATTAATTTCCTATAAATTGATAACTATTTCACGTCTCAATAATCAATTAATAATAAGATCAAAGGAGGAATATCCTCGAAACCCCCCCTTCCCCCTTCTCATCTCCCGCCTTTTTCCCAGACAGCGTCATTCGTGGCTCACCCTCCATTGTGTTCGCAGGGAAAGAATGCCTCCACGACAGTTACACCAATTTCTCATTTACTTTCTTTTGTTTTTGTAGTTAAATGAACGGCTAGAAAGCCACTGCCAAATTTCCAAGTTAAGCTTTAGGAAACTATGTGTCACGTAAGACGGTCTGATAGACCCAGCCCATGTATTCAGGAATAGGAATCGCGTATTCCTACTTAGTGAGGAAGAGTTATACTATGTATGCATAAACAGAAACATTGAAATCACCTTACCTTCGGAAATCCCCTGAGAAAAGGTTCTTTAACTGTTCTCAGGCCCAGTTACAAAATTATAACATTTTTAAGGTGATATTTTTCAGGGAAGGGAGTCAAGGGTATAATGTGTAATGTGTGAAGAGCTTGGTATCTCGAGGTGAGATGTGTATTGCCAACTCTGTATTTATTTTCTTTTTGAGGAAGGTGAAGTTTTTCTGCCATGAGCCATTAAGTTGTCTGATACTATAACTAAGCCGTGTTTCTAAGACTCAGTGATCAGCCTGTGATATTCAAAGTATACATTAAATAAATAACTCAAGTAAAATCTGAGAAAGTGATTCTGTGTTAATACTAACCTCCGTTTGGTGTGGTAAGGTTAATAGGGAGGTGCTCAACACTCTTGAAAAAAGGATATGAAACAAATCCACGAATCCATGTGCCTTATTGAAACTCAGTCCACTCTACCAAATAACTAAATTGTTAAATCAGTTCCCCTTTTCTTTTCATTGGTCGCCTATATTTCCCTGGTAGTAATTATTTTCTCTTTCGAATATTTTAACTTCCCTTTAGGAAGAAATTAAATTCCCTGAGAATCCCCTAATTCTCATTAAACCTTTGGGGGTGGTGGCAGCTTTCTTTCCTTAATATCCAGGGAAATATCCAACATCAGGGACCATTAATTAATATAATTAATCAAAGTAAATATATTTTTAATTGCCATGAGAGTTCCCCATTCGAAGTTAATTTAATGACAAGGCACCACACTGGTGGTCCTTCAGCAGTGAAGTGAAAGTAAAATAAATTAATTAAATAAAGATTAACAACTATAATAAAATAAATAAATAAATAAAATAACGCCCCCGTCCCCCCCCCGGGCACCACACTGGTGGCTTAAGCGGTGGGATTCAAAGTGTTTTGAGCACTGCCTAACATTGCCACAACAAGGGAGAATGTGGAAAATTTCAGTGGTGGGTCATAGTCAAATTCCAAACAAGTTAGTAGTGGAAAATACAGAAATAAGAATATTCCGAGCACCTGGAGGTAGAGCAGACAATTTCAATAATGATACCCGAATGAATGAAGTGCTAAACTGGGAACATGACCTATGTATACTTTGGATAGGCAGTAATGATATTGACCAGGAATCAAATCCTAAAGACATTGTAGAGAACATTAGCCAAATAATAGAGTCTATTGAACAAGACTGCCAAGCAGTAGTATGGGTATGTTTAATAGAACCCAGATTCTACCCCAATGAAGAATTCATGTCCCATCAGGATTATAGAAAAGTACAAAGGGCCATAAATAAAAAATTACAAAAACACCTGCCCAATCAACAAATCCATTTCAACAGTGAGTTCTGGGTAGAGAACCTATCAGAGGATGGAATTCATTGGAATCAAGAAGGTAAACAAAGAGTAAAAAGCAAACTCAGAAAAACCATAAGAAATTTCATGGATGGGGAAGAGTCAGATTAGATCATAAAGTAGCCTAGATTAAGGTACAAACTGACCCAGTATCCCTAGCCAAAATGGATTATGAAGAAAGAAAAGGGGAGACAGTAGAGGGCAGTTGGAATCTTGAAAACTCCAAAATCATGAGAGGGGAAATCGAAGAATTAAAGAATGTGGTACGTCAACAGGCCGCGGTGATAGAGAGAATAGGGAGTCGCGTCATCAAACAGGAAGAGACCCTTGCCTCACCTGTAGTTAGTCGCCCCCCAGTAACCAAACCGAGAGACATCCCCATGCTCGAACTAAACCACCTGGAGGGCCTAGAGGCTTCAACACGCCTCCAAATGTTTATTGAATTAATAGAACAGGCCACACCCGAGGATGCCTCCCGAATCCAAGTCGCCAAAAGCAGGTTAGGATCAGAAATAGTCATGCTCGTACATAACCACCAACGAAAACGGCCGAACCTTTCATGGAGTAATTTTTGTCAGCTATTAAAAGATGAGTTTGCTGTAGATGTGAATCTAGACCGAGCGTGGCAGGATTTAGAAAATGAATTTTATGACTGGGGAGAGAGCCCACAAGTCTTTTGTAATAGAACCATTTGCAAATACGCCACTTTAGAGTCTAAATTTCCAAATGAAAAATTTCCTGATAGAAACAAATACCTAAAACGAAAGGTATGGCAAGGTCTACCACGAGATCTCAAAGATAAATTGGAAGGTTTCTTAGATGAAGCCTACCCCCTAAATAAATTCCTGGACAGAGTTGAGTACCAAAGACAACTTTTCTTGGAAACACAAACCCCATCTGTACAGCAGGTGTCCAGAGAAAATGAAAAATCAGTAAGACCAAAAGTCACCCAACCCCTAACTTCTGCCCCAGCCCCCTCCCCAGAGTCAGAAAGCAAGTCCGAGATAGAAGATCTCAAGGAACAGATGAAGGCCCTGACAACTCAATTAAGCCAGCTCAAATCAATTAGCCCACCCAGTCAATACCATCAGTATCAGTCCCTTACTCCTTCTGGACGGTCATGGTCCTCCCCAAAGCCCAAAGTATTCTGCCCTTATTGTCGTTCTCACACTCACAACCTGAGAGAATGTGCCTCAGCTCCCCACGATGGGTCGTGCTTTGACTGCCGACGCATGAATTGCAGAAGGGGAAATGCCAATTGCCCAGGGAGAATTAACCAGAATCATAGCTGACTAACTCAGGCCCCCACCTCTCCTATAATTCAACTATCAGTAAACAATAAATTAGTGTCAGCTTTGGTAGATACTGGTAGTAGTTATACTTTAATGAAAGAATCCACCAGAAGTAAATTAGGTTGTGAACTCCACCAGAAAAGAAAATTCCCTTGTCTCCAAGGAGTAACAGGAACACCCCTCAGAATACTAGGTTCAGTGTTAGTGGAAGTAGGTATTGGGCTGCAAACGGTAGTAAAGAAATGGGTCCCAGTGGTTCCAAACAGCTATTTGCAAGCAGATATGTTGCTGGGAACTGACATCCTATTCCATTCCTCATTCATATGGGATCCTGAGAAGAAGTTATTTCATTGGGGAAAGGCTCCTTATGCCGTCCACCAAATTCGACCCCGGAAAAGTGCAGTCCGTAACGTAACTCAACTTCCTCCCCCAGTAATATCATTAAAACTTGAGAACCAATTGCATAATCCCAAAGAAATTCGGCTAGATCCATATCAAACCAAATTCATTCCCCTAACGGTTGCAGAAGAAACTGGTACCACCCTCATAGTACACCCACAAGGAAAACCCTCCAGTAACTGTCACCCCTTTTGTGTTAACGTAAATGATGATCAAACTATTCCCTGCCCAGTAACTAACAACACCAAAGTACCCAAAATTTTTAAAATAGGCACCCTTTTTGGCTGGTATGAGAAGGGCGAAGTAAATTCACCTTCAGTACATCACATTCAAAATGACCTCCTTCCCCATTCCGACCAACCTAGTATTCCTGGAGGACGTAAAGAAAAGTTAAATCACCTATTATGTAAATTACCCATGTCCCATTTAAGGAAAACACAAAAAGCAGAATTAAATAAAGTCATCTTAGCCCATGATCAGCTATTTTTGCTGGAAGAGGGAGAATTGGGAACCCTTAATGTCCCCCCTGTGGAGATTCAGTTGACAGATGACAGTCCTGTGAGGGCCCCTATGTACCGGTATCCTGAAGCCTCAAAGGAAATAATTAGCCAAATGCTAGAAGATATGGAAGCCCGGGAAATTATAGAAAAATCGACTGCTGCATGGCTCAGCCCGATTGTATTAGTAAGTAAAGCAGATGGCTCTAAGAGGATGTGTCTCGATTACAGAAAAGTAAATACTCACTTAGCCACTGACATTTATCCTCTCCCAAGGTTGGACGAATTAGTCGAGCAAGCCTCGGGCCAGGCTTTCTATACCACCCTGGATCTTAAGGAAGCCTACTTCCAAGTTACCATCAAAGACAGTTCTCGAGACATTACCACCTTTAGTGATGGAATATCATTATATCGCTTCCGCAGACTCCCGTTTGGATTGTCCTGCTCGCCAGCCATCTTCTCTCGACAAATGGCCTCAATCTTAACCCCTTTATTGAAGGAGGGATGGGTTAGAAATTATCTGGATGACATAATCTTGTGGGCCCCTGATTTTTCCACCATGTTAACTAGAGTCCAAAAGATCTTTCAGACCCTAGAGGAAAGTGGCATCAAATTAAATTTGAGCAAATGTACTTTTGGAGAGGCAGAAGTAAAATTTCTGGGCCATTTGGTCTCTAAAGAAGGATGTAAACCTGACCCTAAAAATGTCGAAGCCATAAAAAAAATGCCTCCTCCCAGCACAGTTAAAGGAGTCAGACGATACTTAGGAATGTGTTCTTTCTATCGTAAACACATCCAAAATTTTGCCAAATTAGCAGCCCCCCTAAACAACCTCACAAAAAAGAATACTAAATTTAATTGGACAAAAGAATGCCAACACTCCTTTACCACCCTAAAACAAATACTCAGTGATGCCCCAGTGTTAGTTAAGGCAGAATTAACACAACCATTTATAGTCACCACGGATGCTAGCAATACTCATGTTGGAGGTGTCCTCAGCCAGATTCAAGCAGATGGAAGTAACAAGCCCATCGGTTACTTCTCAAAAAAATTAAACCCCACTGAGTCTAGATATTCAGCCACTGATCGAGAAGCCCTAGGAGTAGTGTTAACATGCAGAAATTTTCATCATTATTTATGGGGAACAAAATTTAGCATTTTTACTGACCACCAACCATTAACTAGTATTTTCAAGAGGAAAACCAAAAGCCCCCGAATGAGCAGGTGGATACTGGAAATGAGGGAATATACTTACGACATTAAGTATCTAAAAGGGAAACAAAATGTGGTGGCTGACAGTTTGTCAAGGCCAGTAAGAGTAGTTCGTCAGATAACCGAGCCCAGAAATTATTTAGGACTAAGTCTAACAGCCATAGCCGAAGCCCAAAGAGAAGATGAGAGATGGAAAGAACTAGCAGAATATTTAGAAGGGGGAAAACTACCTACAAAATTATACCCTAAAGTCATCTTAGATCAGTTTGTGGTAGAAGAAAAAGTCTTGTATTTTATTAAGGAAAAAGTAGATGGCACCCTTCACTATTGCTTGGTAGTTCCTCAACCACTCAAACAGAAAGCTTTAGAATTTGCCCATGTAGTTTCTGGACATTTCGGGCAAAAGAAAACAATAACCAAGGCAGAAGAATTTTTCTATTGGGCCAACCTGAAATCTGAAGTTAACCAGTATGTAAAAAATTGCCTCACTTGCCAACAGTTTAAGGGTACCACAGGATTGCAACAGAAATGGCAAGAATTACCATCAGTATCACAACCATTAGAAAGATTAGGCATTGATCTTATTGATACGACCGCAGGGACACATGGTTATCGATATGTCTTAACAGTAGTGGATCATTTCAGTAGGTTCGTGAAATTATACCCACTTAAAACAAAACACACACACACTGTCGTGGAGAGCATGGAGCAGTACCTCGCAGACTTCGGCACCCCCCAGTCTGTGGTCCACGACAACGGGTTGGAGTTTGTGTCCCGGCAGTTCCAAGACCTCTGCCGGAGGCATCGGATTGCCAACTGCCATACAACCCCATATCATCCCCGAGGGAACAGCACCACGGAGAGGCTCCATTCGTCCCTCAAGACGGTACTGGCTATCCTATGTGCAGGGTACCCACTCAAGTGGCCGCAGTATCTGGCGTCCTGCCAGACAGTACTCAACCATGCTGTGCACTCTTCAACGGCCGTCCAGCCTTTCTTCGCCTTCTTCGGACGCCATGCCCCTCGTCAAGTGGATTCCCCCCTCCCCAGTATTGCAGGAGACCCCGAAGGACTAGAGGTGGCTAAGGAGGTGATCAAACAGACCCATATCAAACAGACACGACGGTACCGGGAAGTGGCGAACAGGAAAAGAACTAACCAAGCCGTCAGTGTTGGACAATTGGTGTGGGTCAGACAGGAAGTGACACTGCCAGGTACTAGCAGGAAACTGAACCCTAAGTGGACCGGTCCCTACAAGACTATAGAAATCATTAGGGATGGTGGTGCTTACCTGCTCGAGAACGTCTTTACCAGACAAAAGGTGCAAAGGGCGGCTGAGAAAGTGAAGCCGTATGTGGGTACCGAGGAATGGTTATTAGCCCCCTTGGAAGTGTCGTGTGCCAAGGAAGACAATGAAGAACCACTGCCTCCACGGCTCAGGAAAAAACCTCGAAGATATATCGAGGAGTGTTAGGTACAGTGGCTGGGCAGAAACAACCCCAAAGACTATGCCACCATGAGTATTAATTTTAAGATATAAAGGAAAAGGTTTGGACAATTAGTGGTGCTAAGTTGCAATCCCCTTGGAGGTATGTTGTTGGTGAATCGACCCAGGTGTGACAGGTCGATAGACTATCCACCTTAATTCCCCCGGGCCTAGTTTGAGCCCTGAAGGAGTGGTGAACTTTTAAAGTAGAAGATAAGTTCACAGGATTGTGTGTAGTTCACACAATGGACTAGTTCAGGGAGCTGTAGGCCACTTTAACGTGAGGGAATCACACCTGGTAGTAGTGTGATTAGGCCTCTAAGCTACAGTCTGCCGGTGTTAGGAGGTGGAGGAGACATCAGGACGTAGCCTAAGCTCTGTCAAATGCTTCCTGTATGACCACTTGCTGCGGAAACGAATGAAGGGTGATTGAATGCGAATGTTGTGAGAAAATGAAGATGAATGACTGAGAATTTATGTTATTGTTTGTTTTGGTGTGAAAGCCAAGGGTAGGGAAGACTCAACTTAGCTACCGAGTGTCCGGGATCTTGTACAGTTGACGAGATCATCCATACTTCTCTCATGAGTATGTGGACTGGGGTGTGCCCTACAATAATCTGAACTACAGCCAAGTAGCAGCAGTAGCCAGGCAATTGGTTTCTCAGGAACCACATATTACGTTGCCAGTGTTTTAGCCAGGAAGGGCTGCAGAAGTAGTGGAGTGGTGGGGAAGGTCGAGTGAATGTTAGACTGATGGAAAACCAAGGTGGGTTGTAACCTTAGTGACCACTAAACCAGTTCCTAAATGGTAAACCTGTTAGGATGTAATTTTTTTTTATTATTAGTGAGTAAAAACATTTCACCCGGAGGGAAAAGTCGTGTGATGCTTCCAATTTAATTTCAAATAGGCCTACTGAATGTACCTTTTTTTGTTATGTTTAGTCTGCCCTTAGATCTTGTATTCCCAAGGGGATACTGCATTATATAAATGTTTTTACTCACATCATTCATACTTTTATGCTATATGTTTATATTAAGGTTTATATTAGAATTGTTTTTCCAAACTTTCAAATCCTATGCAGTCAACCCCTCCCACCAGACAGTTTTCTATGGAAAGAAATTAATATCATAATCTAATCACTATTAATAGTCATTAACTTGTCAAAATGCTCTCCATAGTCTAATATAATTAACCTACTTAGTTATCTTCCCACAAAATTTTGTTAAGAATGACGTAATATTGCACCATGTGATGTGATCCCACACCCCAGGGCCTGTCCCTGAGGAAAGTCACGTAGACAAAAATGTTCCCCTATATAGTAATCCAGAGATCAGGTTCAATAGATATCTAAATGTCACTTATTTAGCGTCAAAATTAATTTCCTATAAATTGATAACTATTTCACGTCTCAATAATCAATTAATAATAAGATCAAAGGAGGAATATCCTCGAAACCCCCCCTTCCCCCTTCTCATCTCCCGCCTTTTTCCCAGACAGCGTCATTCGTGGCTCACCCTCCATTGTGTTCGCAGGGAAAGAATGCCTCCACGACAGTTACACCAATTTCTCATTTACTTTCTTTTGTTTTTGTAGTTAAATGAACGGCTAGAAAGCCACTGCCAAATTTCCAAGTTAAGCTTTAGGAAACTATGTGTCACGTAAGACGGTCTGATAGACCCAGCCCATGTATTCAGGAATAGGAATCGCGTATTCCTACTTAGTGAGGAAGAGTTATACTATGTATGCATAAACAGAAACATTGAGATCACCTTACCTTCGGAAATCCCCTGAGAAAAGGTTCTTTAACTGTTCTCAGGCCCAGTTACAAAATTATAACATTTTTAAGGTGATATTTTTCAGGGAAGGGAGTCAAGGGTATAATGTGTAATGTGTGAAGAGCTTGGTATCTCGAGGTGAGATGTGTATTGCCAACTCTGTATTTATTTTCTTTTTGAGGAAGGTGAAGTTTTTCTGCCATGAGCCATTAAGTTGTCTGATACTATAACTAAGCCGTGTTTCTAAGACTCAGTGATCAGCCTGTGATATTCAAAGTATACATTAAATAAATAACTCAAGTAAAATCTGAGAAAGTGATTCTGTGTTAATACTAACCTCCGTTTGGTGTGGTAAGGTTAATAGGGAGGTGCTCAACACTCTTGAAAAAAGGATATGAAACAAATCCACGAATCCATGTGCCTTATTGAAACTCAGTCCACTCTACCAAATAACTAAATTGTTAAATCAGTTCCCCTTTTCTTTTCATTGGTCGCCTATATTTCCCTGGTAGTAATTATTTTCTCTTTCGAATATTTTAACTTCCCTTTAGGAAGAAATTAAATTCCCTGAGAATCCCCTAATTCTCATTAAACCTTTGGGGGTGGTGGCAGCTTTCTTTCCTTAATATCCAGGGAAATATCCAACATCAGGGACCATTAATTAATATAATTAATCAAAGTAAATATATTTTTAATTGCCATGAGAGTTCCCCATTCGAAGTTAATTTAATGACAAGGCACCACACTGGTGGTCCTTCAGCAGTGAAGTGAAAGTAAAATAAATTAATTAAATAAAGATTAACAACTATAATAAAATAAATAAATAAATAAAATAACGCAACCGTCCCCCCCCCGGGCACCACACGAGTAAATTTGGAATAACACTGATCAATATCACAATCATGAAATTCTATGTCCCAATCGATGGTCGACAGGTAACTTGACAGATTATGGTAATTACAACGAAACCAATCAAAACGTCTGTCACAGCCATTGGATGATATTAAGGAGGAGGAGAAAGAATACTTCAATAAAATTCCTACATGACCACAGCCAGGTAGGGGTTCAGTACCACTTACGTAGGATATCCTATCATATTCAGAGGTGAAAACTAAGTCTAAGATGTTTCCAGAAGAGATGAAGGTTGGAAATGTTACCCACTGAGTAAGTCCCAAGGAAACAAACATATCTAAAAATAACTGACTGAGAGAAGAAGTGGCCACAGGAACTAAATCACACCAACCAATAGAGGACAAGTTGAAGTCAAACATTAAAACCACATCCTTGTCTTAACAAAAAGACTGAACAAATGTCAATAACTATATTTTTTACTTGGGAATTACTCGGAGGTCTGTAAACAACAATAACATAAATATTGAAGTCAGGTAGAAAGATAGCCAAGGTATTGGGGTGAGCTTTAGACACCTGACCAACTTTAAGTGAAGTACTTAAGTACAGACCAACACCGTGCTTAGCAAGACCAGAAGGTGAATCATTTCTGAAAAAATTAAAACCTGGAATATTTACAACCGAAGACTGAACTCTATGTGAAAGCCACGTTTCACATACACCAACAACCCAAACCCCATTAACAACACACAAATTCTGAAGTAAATTCATCTTATTCACCAAACTATTTACATTAACTAACAAAAATACAATAAATGTAACAAGCATCTTAGTATCAAAAGTTACACTCCCAACTGGAGGTTGGCACTCCGCTCTCTGACCGACCCCCCCGGTGTACAGTCGGAAGGGGGCAGGGAAAGACGAGAGGTATCCGCAGCAGCACCAGCAACAATGGACGAGGTGGATATGATGGCAACAGGAGAACCACTCCCCACCAGGTCATGGTTCATAACTCCAGCACCTAATATCACCGCAGAAGCTGATACTGGCAAAGTATTACCAGCACCCCCAAGAACACCACTGGCCTGGGACGCACCACCACTGCCACCACCACCACCCGCTCTTTTAGCCTTAAGCACTGTTCTCTGATTGAAGGTCAGGTGTCAGGTCTCTTGTAATAAAGACTGATGAAAAACGGGATCCGGCTAGTTTCTTGCACTGAGAGAGCAACTCTAGTCTAGGCTGTTGATTTAGAATTTTGGCACGAATCAGGTTTTGTTTAATCGGTACAATGTCAGTGATGACAATAGCATCTATATGGGGACAGAGAAGAGAGAGAGAGAGAGAGATAATATACATGCATCTATGTATATTTTCATTGATTCACTAACTTACTAACATAAAAATTAATAAATAAATTTAAAAATAACCATAAAAACAGAATAATAACAATAATAATAATAATAATTCCACGTTATTCCGGTTAAGTCTATTAAACTGTTATTTCTCCCTTAATTACCGTTAATGACCCCTTCTTACGTACTGTAATGGCTGCCTGATGATTATAATTACCTCGCCTCACCTCCTCACGCCGCCAATCAGCGTTAATTAAGAGTAATTAACGAAAATAACAATGTTTGGGAATATTTCAGCAGCCGACCAAAACAGATGACGAGAGACTGCTGGGTTAAAACAAATTTTTTCCGAACATAAAATTTAACTAAAACATGAACATATTAACAAAACTGAACTCAATAACAAACCATTTTTATTTTTTTTCATATATAATCACCCAAAAAATTATAGAAATAAACCTTTAATAAGAAAGTAAACAAAAAATTGACATTTAATTCCTGAGAAATTTTCGTCAAAATAAGAAGTAGTAATAATTAATTAACTAACTAACTAACTTTTATAGACACACACACACACACACACACACACACACACACACACACACACACACACACACACACACACTCACACTCTCTTTTCAGTAATGAAAATTTACGCACATACATACATACATACACATACACATATATATGCATACAAACATACATACATGCATCGATTTAGGTTAGGTCATCTCTATGTATTTTCCTGCTATGAGACCAGCATCAGGCAGTCAAGTTCAATAATGGTTATTTCCTTCATGTTATTATGTAATCAAGGCTGAAATACAGTGTGATATTACAGTAATGATGAAAATAAGTCCAGATTCGTGTTCATCGTGACCCAAAACATCATGGGAACAATTTTCATGAGAATCTGAGATGGCAAAATTTTCGTGAAATTTCCAAGGTGTCAGTCAGCCTTGAATTTTTTTTCACGAAATTACGTTTTTTTTAATAACTCGAAAAGTATGAAGTTTACGTAATAATAGTATAGAAGAGTAAAGATAGAACTTGAGACGTCCATTCTTATGAGCTTTACAGAAATTAAATCGGACTATTGGTTATTGAAACAATGACACATTTGTGTTTTTCACAAAACTTACACAAAACATTATTTTTTTCTTAAACAGTTCAATATATTTTAAATCTGATAAGATATTTAGATAGAGCTCATCAAGCTTAACAAGTTTGTATCTATAAATTTTCACTGTAGGAGTAATATTTTCATAGTAAAATGACAAAGAATATTTCGACCTCAATTCTGGAAGCAAATTTTGGTCCCAAACTGAACAATGCATTTCCGTGACAGTAATGATAAAACTGAGTCCAGATTCCTCATCAACAACAAAAACAACAAACAAACACACTTATATCGCACGCACGCACACACGCACGCACACACGCACGCACGCACGCACACACGCACGCACGCACACACACACGCACACACGCACGCACGCATCCTACAACACACATCCATCCACACATTGTCGGCACACACGGTCTATTTCAGCTTTACTTAACACCACATTGAACACCACTCTCAAGTAACACTAACACACGGTGGCGGTGCTGGACAGGCGGTAGACACAGCCGCGTAGGGCAAGGTTGTGACAAGGGCTTCCTGTGAGCTTAGACGCCATTGTCATGATGTTTAATGATTTTTCGAAGTTTTTTGATGCCATCTATCTAATGGTATGCTTGAAAGTGGTCTACGAGGGGTTTTATTTTTTTGTTTTGGGGGGTAACTTAACTAAATCTATTTTTTTTTATTAAGCCTTGCACACCACTTTTAAGCATATACATAGATAGATATCATCAAGAAACTTCGAAAAAACATATAACTTCATGGATATAATCATTTATAAACTCACAGGAGGCAAAATAAGTTCCTGGAAATCGTCTCTTCGTCAGTTTTAAGCCTATTTCTCGCTTAATATCAATTTATTCTCTGTCAAATCTGTTTGAAAAGTTGCGTATAGTTAGGTTGTACATGTTTCAATTCATTAAATCAAAGTTCAAAGCGTAATACAAGAAATATTCGTAAAACAAAATTGTCAGACAAAGTTTTGAGGAGAGGGAGGAAAGGAGGGGTGACGGGGAGGAGTGGCAATAGTGGGGGGGTGAGCGGGAGGTGGGGGGTTGAGCTGGGGTTTGGGGGGTATTGGGGGGTGTTAGGTGGGGGAAGCACTTTTTGTTGTCATCTTTCGTCAGAAATTTATCTTTTGTCATTAATTTCTCATGAATGATTCTTATTTTAGATAATCTTTACGAGTAATTATATGTATAATTATTTATGATATTGCCTTTAATTTAAATTTGATTACGTGAATTGTCTTTATTTCTCAAGTATATAATTTATCTGAATTGGCTGCGTTTTATATTTGTTTAATATCTTAACCGTCTATTATCGAATCACAAAATGCATCTCTTTGTGTCAATAATTGTAAAAATAGTGAAAACATATCAATACATTAAAACTTTAAGATTATATACAGACTATGATTATCTCCATTTATATAGCACAGTATTTATAATGTCTTATATAAGATATTGTGAACAGTCATAAGTGAAACTACAAAATTTCTATACGTTAGTTTTAAAGTTCATAATACTTTGTTTCGTTCAATAAGAAAGAGGTTCCTTTTTTAATCGTAATATACAATTTTTTACCATTAAAAGTCATTGTATTATCTCTAATAAATTTATATAAATTAGTGCAAGATAATTCACACATCAAAAACATTGTTAATTGTAATTATATTGATGTTTATTTTGCATCTGATCAGGGGTTGTGAGAATGATATAGACAGATCCATTACCAGTAGTATGCATTCACTTTTGCAACATACACATGGTGTTAGACTTGGACGTGGGTTGGGAGGTAATATAGAACATATATAAAAAAATAAATAAAAAATATCAAATATATCTATATGACTTTCCCTTAAGATGCATAGACATTCTTTATGAAAAAATGAAATATTTAGTTCCGTTTTATATATGAATAGACAAGCAAATTAAATCATGAACTCAAAAATTATCATGACTAAATATTGAGTCTATTATATAACTCGTACACACAAATATGGTGTCTGTCGCCTCTTATGTATTAAATATATAGCCCAGGTACAGTCAACACATATATACAGTACATTAAATAAGCGTAAAACAGGGTTAGAGTTATATATATATATATATATATATATATATATATATATATATATATATATATATATATATATATATATACATATACACTAATGGTTTCTGGGAACACCTCCTAACCCTTCCATCGCGCTGAATGTTGTAAATCTATTGAAAAAAAAATGTAGCAGTTTGTGTGATGTAGATAAACCCTTTATATATCCTTCTTCCTTTTCTTAACACTATGATTAAGGAATGAACTATTGATATAATATACGGGGAACATAATAAGGCAGGTAGAATAGTTTTACATGTAGTACGTAGCTTTATCCTGTAGTTTATATTTATAAGTATGTTCCAATGCAAAGGTAGTTTCACTCTGTAATACACTGTTTCAAGACTAATTAATATACGTATGTGTTAGGGCGAAATTAAGGGAGGATAGCAATGTCAGGGTTTAAATATAGAGTTAGACAACAGAGAATAGATGGAAATAGAGACTTAGAAAGGTATATAGAATGGAATATGTATGGGAATTAGAAGAAAAATTTAAGAAAAGTGGAAATGTGTGTATTTATAGATGTAGGTATTGTGTGTGTGTGTGTGTGTGTGTGTGTGTGTGTGTGTGTGTGTGTGTGTGTGTGTGTGTGTGTGTGCAATGTGCGTGCGTGTGTGTGTGTATGTGTGTGTGTGTGTGTGTGTGTGTGTGTATGTGTGTGTATGCGCGTGCGTGTATGTATGACTGGCAATCCACTATTTCATAAGACTATAACCTGCTATACACATATATACAATTAAAGATATTAATAATTATAAACAAACTCACTAACTAATAATAATCAACATTAAACACCATTCTAAAAACATATATATAATAATAATAATTACAGAGCAGGAACTGTCAGAAGAATATAAACACCACAGGGGAATCACAACAATAGAATCAAAGTCCAACCCACAATAAAGGATTTGAATCTTTATCAATGACGTATGAAGGAAGCAAAAAGAATCAAAATATATTATAACGATGCGATTTTATCTTAAGTCATGTTATGTTTATTGATGTGTATATCCTTATAGTTAACAAGGTGGCGGTCTGGCTGGAGAACAACATTTTCATTCTTCAGTACTGCATTGAACACTGCAACACATACAACAAGCCACTCATCATAACGTCCATAGATTACAGCAAGGCTTTTGACTCTATTAAAAGAGAACACATTGTTAAAGCACTCATGCACTACAAGATATACCCAAAAATAATTACCACCATCGTCAATGTCTACACTGAGGACTCAACAACAATAAAGATAGGAACAACAGAGACAAATATCAACATACAAAATGGCATCAGGCAAGGATGCACGGGATCCACACTGCTCTTCAAGCTTATTACCTATTTAATAATTGACGAACTGGAAAGAAATGGAACAGGCTTTGTAAACTATCTCCTGAACATCAAGGCTCTCTACTATGCAGATGATGCACTGCTACTGGCACACACAACGGCTGAAGCAGAACAAAACCTGAAACTGCTGACACAAATAAGCAAATACTATGGACTTGAAATAAACAAAAAAAAGTGCAACATCATAACATATAACATGCTGGAACAGCCACTTGAAATTGAAGGCATAAAGCTCTCAGATAAATTGAAATATTTAGGGTTAATCATTGATAACAAAAGGAACTATTTCAAGACTCAAAAGGAAGAGATGATGAAAAAGGCCCAGAAGCTTGCCAATGTCACTTATTCAGTAATAGCGAAAAGTTGCAACAAAATTTTAATTGGGAAAACTTTTTGGAAAAGTGTTGCAATACCATCTATCCTGCATGGAGTCAATATGATAAACATGACAGAAACAGACATTGAAAAACTACAACGGATAGAGAATGGGGTGTACCGACAGATTTTGTGTGGGCCAAAGTATGCAGCTAGGACTACCCTTCGTGGAGAGATTGGTGCATCTTTGATGAAAAGAAGGATAATAGATGGAAGAATACAATACTACAGGAAAATAACAACTGATAACAACGACTTGCTTAAGATAATCCTTGAACAAACAAAAGAAGGAACCTGCAGCACTTGGATGAAGAACACCAACAAATATTTTGAAGAAATAAACATCACACATAACGATATAACCCAAAAAACCAAGGAAGAGCTCAAGGAAACAACAAGAATTTGGGACACCAACAAATGGAGAGAGGAGATGGAAAATAAGTCAAGCCTGTCTATATATAGACATTGGAAAAAAGACATTAAGGAAGCAGAATGTTATGATAATAGACCATCATCCACAATAATGTATAGAGCCAGAGCAAACTGCCTACCATTCCACGACAGAAAAAGACACACTAATGAAGACACGTCCTATAAGGTGTGCAGTGCAGATAATGAAACCCTTGAACACTTCCTTTTATGGTGCCCGGCATACCAAGAAAAGAGAAAAGAATGTATCGATTTACAGCAACCCTACAGGGAAAATGTCTGTTCAATAATCGGTGCTTTCCTTTTCAGAGAAAATAATATAGAAAATAAAAAAGAAATTATATATGATATGTGGAAAATAAGAGACAGACATATAAGGAACTAATCAGTGCATATATATATACACACACACACACACACGCGCATACAACCGTTCAAGATCCTGAACTGCTAAGGCGGAGCCGATGCAAAGGCAATTCCGCTGACCATCACCTGAACCTGAACCTGAGGAAAACAGCCTTACACCCAAGGATCATTTACTGTAAATGATCCTTGCTTACACCTCAGTCACGCGGAAGCAGCAGTAGGGGAAGGTCGTGCCGGCTGGGTGTTTCCTTATTTTCCATATTTCCATGTGTTTAGTAGTTCCAGTTTTATATTTAACATATTGTTATTGGAGAATACTGAAAGGACACACACTGGCCTGAAATAGAACACAGGAATGGAGGAACTAATAAGGTGAGGAGGTGAAGGTAGTGGTGGTGGTGGTCATTAGTCACGTAAACAATGAATGGTTTACTCACCTGGTTAAGTAATTATTTATTTTATTTATTATTATATTACTAGAGTTATTAAGGAAACAACATGAGTCTTGTTGATGTAATTACCTGTGTGTGTTTGTAATTGATTAATCGAGGTGTCTGTGATAATTACCTGCCTAATTACCACCACCGGCTTCCTATACCTGGCTGTCATTACCCTTAATTAACATCACGTTAACCTAGGTAATGATAAAAATAGTAATTAGTATACCATGAAAATACGATTGGAAGGTAGTGTGATGTAGTTAATTATATAGTTAAGTCAAGAATTGTTCACTCGTTATATTTCCTCACCTGGTTGGCTACCCTCTGTTATCATTGGAGAACTAGGCAATAGAGGAAGGGTAGATAGGAATGATAGGGGCAGCTCACTTCTGCAGGTACACCAGGCATAGAAGGATGTAGTTAGTGGGGATGAAAAAGATAGGTAAACTAAGTGTATTAATGACGATTTCACTTCAAACTATTAAGGAATGCAATAAGTTAGTCACAAAAGAGTAAATCGGATGATTAGTAGGCATATAGGCTGCAGTGGGGAACAGGAAGATATGAGTGTACTGTACATATTGGTATAAGACTGGAGCCAAGGTGTGGTGTAAGGCTGACTTGAAACAGAGGATGGGTTACAGGACAACTACCTCGTCAGGGAGGGAGTTACAAATAATAATAAAGCTAATATTCATGTATAAGTTTCATCAAATGCATCAGATTTTTCAAGTGGAGTTATAAAGTTTCATTACTCCACAACACTAACTAACCACTCCCTTTGTTAAACTCCCTTTCCTCCCTTTGCTAGCCAATCTAAGCATATCATTTATTTATTTTTTATTCATTTTTATTGAAGTGAGTAACCGGCAAAGGGTAATAATTCACTTGTATTGTTGGTTCCTTATAGAGAATCTGCAATATACAGTGTGTGATTATTGAAGCCAAATAATATTACATCCATTCAATTTAGATGTCTGGTGTTACAGGGAGAGTAGTGATGGCAGACGGCAGGCCTCTCGTGGCATCGGCCTGGCACTGGTGGGTGTGACCGGAGGTGCGGCTGTGGCACTCAGCATCATTGCGGCACCCTTTGTCACCCCGGCACTCAGGAAGGTAAGGAAACAGGGAAACTTCAACATAATACACACACACACACACTTAAGGAAGAACATTTTGTTGATATAAATGTAGATTTTTTTTAACTTAATGAATTCTATACAATTAATGTAAATGTCTCTGTGTTATATTTTTGAGTATTATTTTTATATAAGTTAATTGAAGCTGATATATCATAGTTAATTTATAGTTTAGTATTATTACAGTAAACACTCACTTTAACTAATCTCTTTATAGCAAATTTTGACCCTAACCAAACCTACACATCAATATTACATACAAGGTCAATGCATACAGGTCAAACATAGGTAAGATTCTGTGGCTGGTTGAAATCTGGTTAGGTCAGTCAGGTTTTCATTGGTGCCGGGAGAAGGTTGAGTCAGTAAGCGTATTAATGCTTTCCAGTGTATTATAAACTATGTATTGATAAACATACTCTCCCTAGGTGTGTTTACCCTTCGTGCCGGCCACCAGTCAGCAAGTGAGGAACGTGTTGACCGGACTCAAGGGAAGGAAAGGACGGCTGGTGGATCTTGGCAGCGGAGACGGAAGAATTGTAAGCTGAAGAAGGATGTGTGTGTGTGTGTGTGAGGTAGAAGTAGAAGTAGATAAGTAAAGTAATGAGTGAGATATTAACAGTGAAATAACCTGATTAAATTTCCATCACTAGAAGCAACAGTTAATATCAGACTGAGGTATAGTATTTTCTGACTTATTAGATGGACTGTTTTCCCTAGAATATACCCTGAAAAATACCTATATGTCTTCCAAGATGAATGTTGTATGAGGTTAGCTTGGTAAGGTAAAGGGTTGACACACGCTGTAGGTGTGTGCGTGTGTGTGTGTGTGTTCATCTCCCGTCACATTGGCCTTTGAGTCTGTGGTGGAAATTAATCCGTTACACTGAGACACAGAGCCACTGTGACATCCAACTTTCAACAGTTCACCTTCCCCAAGTTATCCAAAGTACCTATTTATCTATCAACTCGACTGAGAGGATGAACAGCTGGGTGAGGTGTGTGCCGACTGTCTTCATCCGGGATCAAACTCGGGCCAGCGGATTGGTAGTCAGACTTAATAACCACTGAGGCGCTTAGCTTAGGTTAGCTTAGGTAGCTATTCAATTCATCCTCTTATATAATGTAACCTCAGTATTTACTTACCTATTACAAGTATGTTTAAAACCATAACACATTCAAATTAACTACAGTAAAAGTCCTTCAATTTGGCTCCTGATACTCAGCCAAAACAATGGTTTGACACGTTATAAGGAAAATAATATAGTAATTCCCGTGTTTCAGGTTGTGGTTCAGATTCTTATAAGTAAAAAAAAAACAAAAAACAATAATTTCTGTACTCAAAGTTGTGGTTTCGGCATCTTCTAAGATCAGTCAAAATAATACAGTAATTCCTGTATTCCAGATTGTAGCAGCAGCGCGTGAGGCCCAGTTGAAGGGAGTTGGAGTGGAGTTGAATCCGTGGTTAGTGTGGTACTCGCGGTGGGCAGCTTGGCGGGGCGGAGTGGCTTCTTCAACCTCCTTTGTAACCCAAGACTTGTGGCGGCTTGACCTAAACGGCTTCAAGAATATTGTGGTGTTTGGAGTGGAGGAGATGGTGAGTGTTGACTGGTGTGTGTGTGTCTGTCTGTCTGTGTGTTTGGTGTAATGCGTATGAACCAAGGGAAGTGTGAAGGAGAATTGGTGTTATGAGAGAATTTAATAGTGAAGCAGAGTGTATTGAGGTGAAAATAATAGAATCAGATATTAGTTTATGTAAAATTAACCTCAAATTGAGATAAAACATACATTTTGTCAACTATTTTTATGATAGAATGATTTATTTCGATAATAATTCCTCTTATTATCAACAGATGCCCGACCTTGAGTCCAAATTATCACAAGAATTAACATCGGACGGCTTGGTCATCGCCTGTCGCTTCCCACTACCGTCTTGGAAACCTGCTGCCACTATAGGAGACGGTATTGACTCAGTGTGGCTCTACTGCAAGCCACACCTCAAGCTAAGGAGACGCTAGATACTGTTACGGCAGAGTCAAGCTTGGCAAGATAACATCAGTACCTGCTATATGTTGCACGCACGCACGCACACACACACACACACACACACACACACACACACATAGGGAGAGCTTTATACAGGTGAGAAAAGCGATACAATTAACAGTGTGACAGTTACTTCTCTTCAGTTCTAGTCTCTCCTCCTCCTCCTCCTCCTCCTCCTCCTCCTAGTACCTCCCCAGGGGTGCCTATTGGAATGTCCTTGGAATGTGGTGGGATGGGCGGGAGGAAGTGACTCTTATTAACATTTCGCAGGAGAGATAAATGATTAAGGGCAGGTAACACACGCCGTGGGAAGGTTGTGTTCACCTGAGGCCCTGTGGGTGGTCAGTGTGTTTTGGAGGAAGGGAGGAGGGAGAGAAGGTATTAGGGAGGGAGGAAGGGATGAAAAGAGAGAAGGGTGAGGTAGTTCTGGTGTGTGTGTGTGTGTGTGTGTGTGTGCACAGAATAACCTATTACTGCACGCGCGAGCACACACACGCACACACACACACACACACGCACGCACGCACGCACGCACACAGTAAGTAAGAGTAGATCAATGACAGATAGTTGAGTAGTACAATAAGGTTGGGTTTTATTGCTTATGTAAACACGTAATCGACTTAATTCGCCTTAATACGGAACGCAAACCGACAATGGAACAGCTTAAGGGAAAGGGAGGGAAAGGAAGGGGGAAGAAAGGGAAAGGAAGGGGGAAGGAGGGGAAAGGAAGGGAGAGGATGGAAGAGAAGACGAGGAAGAAAGTGGAAAAGATAAATAAGGAAGAATGGATAGGAAAGAAAGGAAATAGGAAACTAAATGAAATGAAAGAAAGAAATAAGAGAGGAAACAAAGGTAGAGAGAGAGAGAGTAGTAAGGAAGGAAGAGGAGGGGAAGTGAGGGAGGAAAGAGAAAAGAGGGGAGATAGAGTGGGGCGGGGAGAGGGAAAGGGTACAAAGGAGTACAAAGGAAGAACAGACAGCAACAGTCCTACTGGACCTAACGAGGCTGTCTGTTTAGCTACACTACTACTACTATAATATCTACGTGATAGAGGCAAAAGGACAGCAAAGTGGAAGGCTCCTCCCCACCCACCCCTCCCTCCAGCCGAAGCTGGCCGGAAGAGGAAGTGATACCATGTAGCATGAAAAAACTAACATGGAATTTGTATAGGAAAGAAATAAAAAACAAGGAGTAATCTATGCTAAAAAAAAAATAAAAATAAAATAAAAATAAAAATTTACGCAGTAGTGAAATATTCGACTTGGTGAACAGATGCTAAGTGCTTATCGAGTTTTTTCTTAAATGATTCAATTGTAGTACTGTTGACAATTTGTGCTGGGAGAGAATTCCAAACATTTACGATTCTATTGAAGAAAAAGTGCTTCGCTTCATTTGATCTAAAGCGCTTATCAATGATCTTGAAGCCATTGTTACGGGTGCAGCTTGTGAGATCGGTAGTTACATAATCGTTTATGTTAATATTATCAAAACCATGGAAATTTTTAAAAACCTCAATTAGATCCCCTCGTAGCCTACGTTTGGATAAACTGAATAAGTTCAGCTCCTTTAGACGTTCTTCGTAAGACTTGTTTCGCAGTCTTGGGATCATTTTAGTAATTCTTCTTTGTATTCTCTCCAGCTTATTAATATCTTTTCTATAGTATGGTGACCAAAATTGAATGCAATATTCTAGATGAGGGCGTACGAATGCATTATATAATGTAAGGATAACTTTTTCAGATTTATAATCAAAAGTTCTACCGATGAAACCGACCAGTTTGTTAGCTTTTTTTACAACGTCTGAACAATGTTTATCTGGTTTGAGGTCGTTACTAATAGTTATCCCTAAGTCTTTTTCATGGTTAACCTTGGAAAGTTCAGAGTCATTCATTGTATATTTATTGAATTGATTATTGCTACCGATATGCAAAACTTTACATTTATCGACATTAAATTTCATTTGCCATTTCTTTGACCAATTGACTAACATGTTGAGGTTTGATTGAAATTGTAGTTTATCGGCGGTTGTAGTTACTTTACTCGTGATTTTCGTATCGTCGGCAAATTTTGATATTTTACAAGTGAGGCCTTCATCAATATCATTTACGTAAATTAGAAAAAGAATGGGACCAAGTACTGAGCCCTGTGGCACCCCGCTTTTAATGTCTCGCCAGTTAGATGATTTACCGTTTATGACAACGCGTTGTCTTCTTTCAGAAAGCCAGTCTTCAACCCATTTAAGAATATTTCCAGATATGCCGTGTGATTCTAATTTTTTTAATAACCGTTTGTGGGGAACTTTGTCAAACGCTTTTTGAAAGTCGAGATAAATTATATCGACCGTTTTTGTCTCGTCATAAATGTTGAATACATCGTTATAAAAGTCAAGGAGATTCGTTAAGCAAGATCGTTTGTTTCGGAAACCATGTTGAGAATTATTAATCATGCTATTTTCTTCAAGAAAAGTCACTAGTTTATCGCGTATTATGGTTTCCATTAATTTACCAACTACGGATGTGAGGCTGATTGGTCTGTAGTTAATCGGTAGTGTTTTATCTCCTTTCTTTTGTATAGGGGTAACATTTGCTAATTTCCAAATGTCGGGAACTTTTCCAGAATTTAAAGATTTATTAAATAGTATTGCAAGAGGTTTGCTGATTTGAAATGTTGCCTCTTTTAAGACTCTCGGTGCAATACAATCAGGACCAGGAGTTTTATTTACTTTAATTTTATCAAGTGCCTTAGTTATTATATCCTCAGTAAAGTGACAATCGCTTAAAAGAATTAAGTTAGGTTTAGCTGGGGTTACTTCCTGGATTTCATCGGTGTCTTCAACAGTAAAAATGGATGCAAAATAATCATTTAGTACTTCGGCCATTTCTGATTCTGTATTTATTTCCTTACCGTTTTCTAGGTGGAGTGGGCCAATATTAGTTGTGATAACTTTTTTATTACGTACGTAGGTGTAAAATTCCTTGGGGTTGGATTTAGTTTTATTCGCAATATATATTTCGAGATCTTTTTTACTTTGTCTAATCATCTTTTTTGTTTCGCGTCTTAGTCTTTCGTATTCTATTTTATCGTTTTCGTTTTGTGATAGTAAATATTTATCATGTGCCCGCTTTTTAAGTAATAATCCTGCCTCAATCTGGCTATTCCACCATTTTGGTTTATTAGTATTTTTATTTTTACGTGGACGTCTCTTACAAACGGGAATGCATACTTTAACGGCTTCATTTAAGATGTTATAAAACTTTTCCCACGATCTATTTACATCGGTTTCGTTGTCTACTATGCTCCAATCAGTATCTGCTAAAAGCTTTCTCAGTTTTTCAAAGTTACCTTTACGATACATGAAGATAAGTTCTTCGCTTACGTTATCTTTGTAAACTTCGAGATTTATGTTAAAAGAGACAATTTTATGGTCGCTGGTACTGAATTCAGGGCCCGTATTAACGTTACTTACTAGACCGTCGTTTGTTGAAAATACAAGATCTAGTATATTATCACCTCTCGTGGGTTTGCTTACGTGCTGACTTAAGCCACTCTCTAATAAATTATTATATAAGTCGTGACCCATATGAGATTTTAGAGAATTTCCCCATGAAGTTACAGGAAGATTAAAGTCTCCAAAGATTATGCTTTCAAATGAATTACTTACTTTGATTATCTGGTCGAATAATTTTCTATCGCTATTATTATTGTGTGCTGGTGGTCTATAAATGAGTCCAATAATAATTTTCTTAGAACGTGTTTTCAGTTGTAAAAATATAACATCTACGTTATCTATTTTTTCAGTTTGCAAGACTGTAGGGTTAAGACTGGCTTTCACGTAAAAAAGAACGCCCCCACCTTTTTTTTATTTTGTCGTTCGCAACTGAATATTGAATAGCTTGGCAAATTATATTCTGCTAAAAAGTCTCTATTTTCTGTGTTAATCCAAGATTCCGATACTGCAATAATGTGAAAATCTTCAGATGCTGTAAGTGCTTCTAAATCTGAGAATTTATTTCTGAGGCTGCGCACGTTAAACATGCAAATTTTTAAGCAATTGTTTACGTTAGTTTTTCAATACATGGTGTTACTTACGTAGCTGAGGTTGTGCGAGGCTGGATACTGTTTTTTCTTCTGAAATCAGAAACTTTGTCATTAAGTAGCCTGCCTAAACGAGCAGCTCCAACTGGATTGAGGTGCAAGCCATCGTCCTTGAAAAGAAAAAGTTTGTTATAAAAGTCATCCCAGAAGTTGATGAAGTCGATTCCTTCATCTGTACAAATGGACTTAAGACGGTTATTGGTGCTGAAGGCCCTGTTGAAAAAAGCTGTGGGTGCACTACTTCGGGGAAGGATTCCTGAAAGAATTATTTTATTAGTCTTACATTTGTATCGTCGAATCAGCTTCCTGTATCTCTCCAGCAGTTCCTCGGATCTGGTGTTCATGACGTCATTTGTACCTGCATGGATAATTAAAAGCGTGTTAGTATTTACCTGACTGGTTGCCTCGTCACAGGCTGCTGTGATGTCATCCGTTTGGATGACATCACAGCAGCCTGTGATGAGGCAACCAGTCAGGTAAATACTAACACGCCTGGCACGCACAGCCTTTTTCTGTTTGATCGGTTCCACAAAACTCCGTTAGCTGGTAAGAGTAGTATTGATAGTAGTGGTGTTGGGTGTGGAATAGTAGGTTAATGGTTGTGGTAAATAGTGTGGTGATGGTTGGAATGGTCTAGGATGGATCTGGATAGTAATAGTAGTAGTAGTAGTAGTAGTAGTAGTAGTAGTAGTATGGATAGTAGTGGTGTTGGATGTAGGATAGTAGGTTAATGATAGTGGTAAATATTGTAGAAATAGTGGAAAAAGTCTAGGATGGTTTTGGATAGTAGTAGTCGTGGTAGTAATAATAATAGTAGTAGTAGTAATAGTAGTAGTAGTAATAATAGTAATAGTAGTAGTAGTAGTAATAGAAATAATAGTAATAGTAAAATTACCATAACATTAATTTCAAGTTTATAATATATAGAATACTTATCCTTGTATTCTAGTTACACATTTTAAACACATACCCAGTTAGAATCAGCTCAGACTAGGGACAGGAGGTAGATACACTAATTTTTATCTCCACATACCTCCACTTTTCCCTCCACATACCTCCCCCAACATTCCCCCTCCACACACACACACACCTACATCCCCTACCTACCCCCACCCCACCCCACCCCCCAAACACAATTTCCTTTGAACACTAATTTCTAACACCTCAATATTTCCCTCCACATACCTTCACATTTCCCTCCATATCTCCCTCCACATACCCCCTCCACACACACATACCCAGATAACACCCCCTCCCGTACCCTCCTCCCCAACCCGCCCAAACACCCACACCCACCAAAACAAACACATAAACACATACCCAGTTAAAATTAGCTCAGGGTAGGGACAGGAGATAGACACACTAATTTTTCCCTCCACACACCTTCACATTTCCCTCCATATCTCCCTCTACATAACCCTTCCACCCTCCCCCCTCCACACACACATACCCAGATAACCCCCCTCCCGTACCTACCTCCCCACCATCCCACACCCCACATACCCCCCAAAAAACACACAAACACATACCCAGTTAGAATCAGCTCTGGATAAGGACAGGAAGTAGACACTAATTTTTCTCTCCACACACCTTCACATTTCCCTCCATATCTCCCTCCACATAACCCCTCCACCTTCCCCCCTCCACACACACACACCCAGATAACCCCCCCTCCCGTACCTACCTCCCCACCATCCCACACCCCACATACCCCCCAAAAAACACACAAACACATACCCAGTTAGAATCAGCTCAGGGTAAGGACAGGATGTAGCCGCCAACTCTCCTCCCTTAATCGGCCACTCCTTCTCTGAAACCCCTGCTTCCTATGCCCGCCCCCCCGCCCCCCCTGGCTCCTGCTGGGTAGAAAGCAGGTATGAGGTATTTACAGCAGGTGACAGGAGCCTCGTGTATATCCATAGAGTAAGGATTTTCAAAGCAAGGATAGCCAGGGGTCACGAGGTCATTGTTGAGGAGGACCACCAGGGCGTAGGGTCACTTAGCTCTGAAAAGGTCAAGGTCAAGGTCAAGGTCAGGTAAGGTCACAGAGAGAGAGAGAGAGAGAGAGGTTATGGTTAGATATTTGTAAACATTTTTTTTTCTCTCTCACGTACATATACATACATACATACACTTAGTCAAACACACACACATACACACACACTTCTCTTTCTTCCTAACAAACTTACACACACACAAACTAGCTTTCTCTGTCTCTCACGTACACACACACACACACACACACAAACAACCTTCCTCTCTCTCACACACACACACACACACCCACGTACACACACACTGGTGAGCATTTGTAGAGGGAGGAGGTGTCTGAACCCGCTCCTGACTGGAGGCTATAGAGCTGCAACACATCACATGGAGGAGTGAATTACGGCCACATCAGGACTACCTAGCAAGTTGGTCAAGGGAGGGGAGCAAAATAGTGCCAGATTAAATGAATTTTTAGTGCCTAAATTGAAAAGTGTACACTGGGGCGGTTTGTTTACATTCTGTTGGCAAGATGGCGAAGTGTGGTGGTGGTGTAACCCCAACTGGAGTGACACCAAGGTTTGAGAGTTTTAGGAAGGAGGATGGCAGAGAGTTGAATTACAGATTACAGATGAGAAAGATACAACAATTGGAGGAAATGGTAGAGAATGTGAGGACCATATGCGAATCTTTCAAAGGAGAACTGGAGTCTGTCAAGGGTGAGCAGAAGAAAATCACGAAGGAGTTAATAGAAATTAAGGAAGAGTTGAAAGTAATGAAGGAAGTAAATGGTATACTAAAAGAAGAAAATAAGAACCTCAATAGCCAACTCAATATGGAGATGACACAAGTCAAGAAGATAAATGAGGAAGTTAACTTGTCAGTTAGGACACTGGAAAAGAAGCAATCTGAATGGATCAAAGAGAGTGAAGTGAAGGGAGAATCTGAGGAAGATAATAGAAGATCAACAAAAGGAAAAAGAGCAGAGGATAAAGGAGAAAGTGATTAGTGTAATTAAGGAAAAACAGAAACTAGTAAGAGATACGGTAGACAAGATAAAGTGTGTAGTAATCTTTGGTGTTAAGGAAGAAAAAATAGTGAGTAGACTGGACAGAGAAGAAAAGGAGAAGGAGGGAATACATAAAATATTGACAGAAGTTACAGAGGAGCCGGGCCAAGCGGCGAACTTGATTGAAGAATTTTATAGAATTGGAAAATTTGAAGAAGGAAAAGATAGACCTTTAAGGATAAAGTTTCCTACGCAGGTTCAGGCTGAAGAGGTGATAAACGGATCCTGGAAACTAGCTGGAAAGGAGGAATGGTAAAGTTCTAGTTTACGCCCATACTCTTCCCTCACCCCCCCAACAAGCTTGGGGACCTGGTGGGAATGCGGGGTTTCGGGTGGGGTAAATGAAATGCGTCGCAAATGCGTATTTTTTGCGTAAAGGGGGTGAAATAGTCTGCCAAAAGTCTACGGAAGTCTCACTGCAGGTTTCGTAAAACACTACCATTTCAACTCCTATCCTATTCTGGGGACCTGGTGGGAATGCGGGGTTTCGGGTGGGGTACATGAATGTGTCGCAAATGCGTATTTTTTGCGTAAAGGGGGTGAAATAGTCTGCCATAAGTCTACGGAAGTCTCAATGCAGGTTTCTTAAAGCACTACCATTTCAACTCCTAACCGATCCTATTCTATCCTATCCTATCCTATCCAATCCTGTCCTAATATATCCTAACATATCCTAACCTATCCTAACCTAACCTATCCTAACCTAACCTATCTTAACCTAACCTAACCTATCCTAACCTAACCTATCCTAACCTATCCTATCCTAACCTAACCTATCCTATCCTATCCTATCCTATCCTAACTGTAGTAACATCATATAAGTACTTACATATTTTCCTAGTGACGCCAAGATGGCCCTGCTGCTTCAGAAACGTTGTTGTCGTCGTCATCAGAAGACTCGTCACTGAAGGAGGGAACCGGTGCTCCTCCAATACTTTGCGGTGTACTTTGCAACTGTTGTGGTGGGTAGAGGCGGGTAACTTGCTTTAAAAAATTATGTACCTCTCTGCCTCCCTCACTACTACGCAGGAAGAGGTAGCGGCTTATGTATTGGCGTAAAAAGGTGCTTTTAATTCCAGGACGCCTCACCCACTCTTTAATATCTCTCCACAGTCGTTCAATGTTTTGTGTGTGAACCTCTGAATGACTTGGATCCAAAAAGTTTTCCGAGTGATTAATCACTTTGTGAATGTAATTTTCTTTGGAGAGGTTCCAATACGCCCTCCAACTGTCACTCACTATCACTGAGCCTGGTAAAACGTATCTCTTTATTATTGGGATAAGCGTAGCGGAGTCACGTTTCACACTGCAAGGCTCAACTAGCGGTACCACGACACACTGCTTAGAGTCACGCTCGATCGCACCAAACAGCCATGTTTGGCCCAGCAATCGGCCACGCTCATATTTCCGCTTCACAATGAGTGTTTCGTCAATTTCCACAGTCTTACCAACTCCACCAATTGGTTGTTGATTTGCGAACCAAAATTCGGTCACCTCGCTGCAGAAACTGCGCCAATCAACTGCAGTCTGTCGTGATATTTCAATATTGGCTCTAACTTGACTGTGGGAAAAATACTTCCTGACCCACAAGTTTATGAAGCATAACACTTGCCATGGCTTTAAATGTGTTTTTTTTCCAAAAATGTGCCTTTATAGTCACTTACGGCGAAATTGCACAGGCGCCGTTTCTTCGTCTTTGGAACAACATATGATCCTGTACAACGCCACTGTTTTCTGTCTTCACGAAAGATACACTCGCGGCCACACCTTTCACACGTTACGTGACTCGGTAACACACCATGGCTGCGAAAGAATTTCAAAGAATGTTCGTCATCTTTGTAGACTTTGCTAACCAATTCGTACTCAGTAAGGGAACATCCAGCACAGAGGGAAGCCATAGCTAGACTAACCAACAAACCCAAGGTTATTCCCAAGAAAGTATTGGGGTTTCATGAGTAAGTTCGAACCAGCATTCTCATGCAAACCCTCTTCTTCTTCTTCTCATCTATACACCATAATCCTCCTATCCCCCTACGTATTATGACGCTAGTATTACCATCTAGTAATATAACTACACTCTCTTTGCCGTGCAGTGCACGTTCACATTGGGTGGGGAGGAGAGATTTAGTTTAATTTTAAAATATTACCAAAAGGTGATAAATACCGACAGCCCCAAGTGATTCAGAGGTTCACACACAAAACATTGAACGACTGTCGAGAGATATTAAAGAGTGGATGAGGCGTCCTGGAATTAAAAGCATCTTTTTACGCCAATACATAAGCCGCTACCTCTTCCTGCGTAGTAGTGAGGGAGGCAGAGAAGTACATAATTTCTTAAAGCAAGTTACACGCCTCTACCCACCATAACAGTTGCAGAGTACACCGCAAGGTATTGGATGAACACCGGTTCCCTCCTTCAATGACGAGTCTTCTGATGACGACGACGACAATGTTTCTGAAGCAGCAGGGCCATCTTGGCGTCACTAGGAAAATATGTAAGTACTTATATGATGTTACTACAGTTAAGTTAGGTTAGGATAGGATAGGTTAGGTTAGGTAGGATAGGATAGGATAGGTTAGGTTGAAATGGTAGTGTTTTACGAAACCTGCAGTGAGACTTCCGTAGACTTTTGGCAGACTATTTCACCCCCTTTACGCAAAAAATACGCATTTGCGACGCATTTCATTTACCCCACCCGAAACCCCGCATACCCACCAGGTCCCCAAGCTTGTTGGGGGGGTGAGGGGAGAGTATGGGCGTAAACTAGAACTTTACCGGAGGAATTTAAAGGTATATGGATTAATAAGGATTTGAACGAGGAAGAGAGAAAGCAATTAAAGGATTTAGTCATAGAGGCAAAACAAAAAAACGAGGAGAGGACAGAAGAGAAGAAACAGTTCTACTGGAAGGTCAGAGACCTGAGGTTAACGAAGAAATATATCAGGAAGTAAGAAAAATATGTTATACCAATGTTAATGGACTGATGTCAAAAAGGGCAGAGGTTGAAGAGTATCTTGAAAGAGCAAAGCCTGATGTGTTAATATTATGCAAAACTAAGTGGAAAGATGAGTGGCCATTACCAGATATTGGAAAAAATAAGTATGAGGTATGGATGAAAAACAGAGATGGTAAAGAAGGTTGTGGAGTGATGATATTGACGGAAAAAGGTGTCAAAGTGGAAAGAGTGGAAATAAGCAAGAATAAGTTAGAGGTCATAAGGGTTGTTGTAAATAATAGTAAGGGAAAATTAACGACATATGTGGGCCCCTGACAAATGCTTGGTTAAGAGATGATCATGAGAGAATGTTGGAGGATACAATAAGTGAGATGGACAGGATAATATCACAAGAAAAGAACGTACTTGTGGTGGGAGACTTTAATTGCAAGGAAATCAATTGGGAAGACAAGACTTTTCAAGGAGGAGAAAATTCATGGAGTAGTAAACTCGTAAATTGGGCTGAGGAAAACCTAATGATTCAATGGATTGACTGCGAAACGAGATTCAGGGAAGGGAAAAAGGCATCAAGATTGGATTTGCTGTTTACCAGTGATGCAGAAGCTATAGGAACAATAAATTATGAATGCCCTGTAGGCAAAAGTGATCATGTGCTAATTGAAATAGGTCTCAGTATAGAATCTTTAAGGACAAATGAGGAGTACAAAGTGGAAAGATATAGATATTACAAAGCAAACTTCGTAGAAATGAGGAAATACTTTGAAAGTGTAAATTGGAGTTGTTTTGAGGAAGCAGATAATGTACAGGTGAAATGGGATGAGTTTGTCAAGATATACAATATTGCAGTGGACAGGTTTGTTCCAAGAGGGAGAATAAATTTTAAAAAGGGTAAAGAATGGTACAATGTTAAGTGTGACAGGGCTAGAAAGTGCAAGGTGAGTGAATGGAATAGATGGAGGAAAATAGAGACGGAAACTGCATGGAGACGTTATGTGGAAGCTAGAAATGAATGTGTAAGGATTTTGAGGACAGAAAAACAAAATTATGAGAAGGACATTATGGAAAAATGTAGGAGTGACTCAAGATTATTTTATAGACATATTAACGGAAAAATGAAGAAAAGTGAAGGTATAACTGGATTGAAGGTTGATGGAAGAAAATATGAGGTACAAGAAATGGCGGAGGTGATGAATGAAAGGTTTCAAATAGTATTTACCGAAGAGGACGACTTTGACTTGGCAGATGAGGAGTTGACCGGAAACCAGTTGAGAGGAATAGAAGTAAGTCAGGAGGAAGTTATGAAATTGATGGAAAATTTGGATGTAAATAAGGCGGCTGGTCCAGATGGAATTTCAAATTGGATTCTGAAAGAATGTAGAAATCAGTTGGTGGATAAAGTTTATAGCCTGGTGAGGTTGTCGTTGATGAAGGGAAAAGTGCCAAAGGATTGGAAAAGAGCAAATATTGTACCAATTTACAAGGGTGGAAGTCGAGAGGATCCACTGAATTATAGACTAGTGTCCTTGACGAGTGTAGTAGGAAAAATATGTGAGAAGATTATTAAGAATACTTGGATGGAATATCTGGAGAGAAATGATGTGTTGACAACATGCCAGTTCGGATTCAGGAGAGGGAGGTCATGTTCCTCAAATAAGAGACTGTTATGGAAGATAGGGAGGTATGGAGGAATTGGAGGACGATTGTTGGAATGGATGAAGGATTATCTTCATGAGAGGGAAATGAGAACGGTAATAAGGAATAATAATTCTTCCTGGTTGAAAGTTACTAGTGGAGTACCCCAAGGGTCAGTGCTGGGACCGATCATGTTTGGTATATATGTAAATGACATGGTTGAAGGAGTCGACAGTCATATCAACTTGTTTGCCGATGACGCCAAATTGGTGAGGAAAGTGCAGAATGTGAGAGATTGTGAGAAATTGCAAGAGGACCTTGATAAGATTGGTAGATGGAGTGAAAAGTGGCAAATGGAATTCAATTTAGGTAAGTGCAAAGTCATGGAATTTGGCAAAAGCAAAAGGAGAGTGAACTATAATTACAAAAGGAAAAATGTTAGTTTGAAAAAGTCGAAGGAGGAGGTGGATTTGGGGGCGACTATTATGCGGAGTTTAATCCCGGATAGGCATATAGATAAAATTACGGGAGAAGTGAGTAGTCTGCTAAGGAGAATCAAAATGGCTTTTTCGTACTTGGATGCCGATATGATGAGAAAACTGATTACCGCTATGATTAGACCGAGATTGGAGTATGTGGCGATTGTATGGTCCCCTCACACAAAGAAAAATATTAGAAAATTGGAGAGGGTGCAAAGGGCAGCCACCAAGATGGTACCGGAATTGAGAGAGTTCACATATGAAGAAAGATTGAGGAAACTGGAACTTCCTACGCTTGAGAGTAGGAGAGAGAGAGGGGACTTGATAGGAGTTTATAAAATGGTGAACAACCTGGATAGAATTGATGGAGAGTTGTTAAATCTGGAGGACAGAAGTACAAGGGGACATGGAAAGAGGCTGAAGAAGGAGCGTTGTATCAGGGACATCAAGAAGTACAGTTTTCCACACAGAGTGGTCAACACCTGGAATGAATTAAGTGGAGATATTGTAAACGCCACCAGTGTACACAGCTTTAAAGTCAAGTTGGATAAAGTAAGATATAAAGACGGGACAATATGAGATTACTCCCCTCCCGTAAACCACAACTAGGTAAACACAACTAGGTAAATACATACACACACATGTACACACATACTAACTTTTTTTTTATATATATCTAAGTAACATTTCTTCTCTACAAATAACAATAATAATAATAATAATAATTTAACAAAATGTTCATTAAATTCGAACTAATTCTCTTCCTTTGTTAAAGATCTAATTTTTAAACATTAAATTGTCTTTTATTAACGATACAGTAATCTCTCTCTCTCTCTCTCTCTCTCTCTCTCTCTCTCTCTCTCTCTCTCTCTCTCTCTCTCTCTCTCTCTCTCTCTTTCTTTTTCTACGTATCAAGCCCAGAAAGTCCCCTGACCTTTACTTTCCTTAGAGAGGTGGGCGCCTCGACCTTGTCTGATCTCTCTCTGGCCTTTTGTCTGAAGCACGAAGATAAGGTCAACGAATCCTTGTGGAATTTCAAAGGAAGGTCACCCAGCTGACCTCCATACCTGTTCTTGACCACCTGAGAAAGAGAGAGAGAGAGGAAGAAAATAAATGAATAAATAAATAAATGAAAGAAATTGATAATACGATATGAGAAAGAGAGAGAAAGGAAGAAAATAAATAAACAAATTAAAGAAATTAATATGATAAACACACACACACACACACACACACACACACACCTGTAAAACCTTCCTTGACGGGGTAAAACTTGACTGTCCTTCCTTGACTTGCAGAATTAATACATTGTCAGCTTCTTGTGTGATTTTTGCACTGCCAAACACACTGCCGATACCAAGCGGCTGGCCCTCTGGCACCTGGGAGGGAAGGGAGAGGGAGAGAGGGAGAGGGAGGGAGTGAGTTAGTAGAGGTTATATACTATCAATATTACTACTACTACAAATAACAATAATAATAATAATAAAACATTTAGAATTAACCTAACATTTCTATTATCCTCACACACACCCACACACACACACACACACGTACCTTCTTGGGATGTGCAATAACAGTCACATGACATCCGGTTTGAGTTGCAAATCTCCTTAGTGCTGCTACGGCTTGGTCCTGTTCCCACCACCTTTCTGACGCCTCACTGCCAGACCCATGCATGAACTGCAGGTTATCTATGATGGCATGCTGGACACCCCATACTTGTACTGCCTCCCGCATTACCTGACCGGGAGGAAGATGGGCGAAGGGTAAAGGATGTAGGATTAGTGTACATCCCAGAATATGATTGATAGAATTTGATAGAATATGAGGAACTGCGTGTGTGTATAAGATCCACACACACAACATAACAGACAGACAGACACACACATACACACCAAACAGACACAAAAACACATACTCACACCCAAACAGACCCCAAAAAATCACACACACACAAACACAGCCCAAACACATACCTTAACCACACTCTCCAGACTGTGCTGTCCGTGATAGGTGAGGAAGTGCAGAGGCAGCATAGAGAACTGTGCTGCTAGAGTATTGAAGGCATACAGGTCATGAGGCAGCGGAACACCTGAGTATTGCTGCAACAACACCTCACACAACCTCACAACACTAACCTCAAAGCTGCCCCACAGTGTGCAAACCTAGGGAGGCAGAACAGGTGGAATTAGGTTAGGTTAGGTAAGACTAGGTTAGGTTAGGTTAGCATACCTGTACACACGAACACATATACAGGTGAATAAATGAATTAATTAGTTAGGTGAATAGATACATACATAGATAGGTAAATAAATGATGGATGGATGTTAAATTAGTTATACAAAGAGACAATTGATAGGTACGCGTTAGTTCAATTAGTTATAAGAACATACATACAGACAGGTAAATAAATAATGGATACGTTAGTTACCTTGTGATACCTTGTGAAGAATTTCAGTCTATAGACCTCAGCTACAGGAACTGCCGCTGTATCCTCCGTTTTGCCTGAGGTATGTTGGGATGAGGTGGTCCAGCTTATTGTAGTGAGGCCACGTCTGGTACGAAGGCAGAGGAGGTGTGTCATCAATCTTCTGCTGGAATTTATCTAGGTGTCAACCTGCCTTCACTACTGATTGTCACTCCCAGGTCACAGAGACTACTACTGACGTCAATTTGGCCTTGGGTGGTGTTGTATTTGGTGTGCTCTTTGATGGTGTTGTCACTACCATATCTCAAGACATTAAACTTGCTTTCATTGAAGATCATGTTGTTCTCGGCTGCCCAGGAGTGCACTGTGATGAGGTCTTCTTGTAGCAATTTAGCATCTTCTTGTGACTTTATTTTCCTTGCCAATCTTGTATCATCGGCAAAAGATGAAATTCTGGAGTGCCTCGTATTTTTGTCAATGTCACCAATAAGAGTGAGGAAGAGGAAGGGTCCCAGGACAGATCCCTGTGGTACACCACTTTTTACAGGAGACTCCTCAGAGAGAGTCCCATTCACTGCTACCTTCTGGATCCGTCCATGGAGAAAACTGTGGATCCATTTACCCAGCTTTCCTGTGACACCCATGTACTTGAGTTTGTGCAGCAATACGCCGTGGTCCACCTTGTCGAATGCTTTAGCAAAGTCAAGGTAAACCACGTCCACATTACTTCCCTCTTCTAGACTGTCCAACACAAACTCTTGGTGTGCCAGCAATTGGGAGAGACACGAGCGGCCCTTTCGAAAACCGTGTTGGCCATCATTAAATAATCCTCTTTTATCAAAGTAGTTGATAATTTTTTCAAATATTTTGACAATGAAGGAAGTTAACACTACTGGTCTGTATTTTGTTACATTGCCTCTGCTGCCACCCTTGTGTATGGGAGAGATAAGTCCATATTTCATGGACTCAGGAACTTTACCTTCATCTAGGGACCTCCTCCATATGGTGTATAAAGGCAGTGCCAGCTCCTTTTTACACTCTTTCAGTAAGATGGCTGGCATTCCTTCAGGGCCTGCAGTTGATGATGCATTTAGTGTTGACAGTGCATTTTCAATGTCAGCAATGGTAAAGTCCAGGTCCTGCAGTGTGCCAGTGCTCTCATCAGTAGGCCTTGTCATGAAAAATTGTGTTGAGTCCTCAATTTTCTTGTCTTGAAGTGGTGTGCTGTAACTCTTCTCGTACTGTTTTCTCAGCTCTTCTGCAATGTCATAATGGCTTGTGATGTGAGTGCCGTTTTCATCTATTAGAGGTCCAATCTGGGTATGTACTTTCCTTTTCTTCTTAGCATAGTTAAAGAAGTACTTGCTGTTTGATTTTATTGCAGAGACAGCCTTTATTTCTTCTCTCCTTTTTTCTTCCATGTGGGAGACCATTATCTCTGTTTCAATATTTTCCAGTTTTTCCTTCAGGGCCTCACATTGCTCCGTGCTTTTTGCTGACAATAGTTTTTTTGTTGTGTACTTCCTCTTTTTCATAAGAATTTTTCTATCCCGAGGGATCCTGCTGGCTGAATTTTTCTGCTTCCGGGGAGGGACTTGCTCTCTACAGATCGTGTAGCAATTTTCTAGGACTACAGATATCATTTCCTCTGGGGCCTTTTCTTTCAATTCATCCTTCCAGTTTATGTTTCTTAGGGAGTCCTGGATTGTTTCCCAGTTGACCTCGGCACTGTGGAAGTTTAAACTGTTTAAGCCTTCAGGCTTGTGTCCCTGGGTGGTGCTATCTGGATGAATATGTCCTGCTGGTGAGTAGATAGATACAGTTATCAGCTTGTGGTCTGACATGATAGTGTCTTGAGTGTTGAAGCTGTGCAGCAATTCTGGGTTTTTTGTTAGTAGCAGATCCAGAGTGTTGTTGATCCTGGTCGGTTCATGGATGTGTTGGGTAAGGTGGCACTCCTCCATTAGCTCCAACAGGCAATTTATTTGAGCACAGACTTCTCTAGTACCACCTTGTATTTGTCTATTTTCCCAGTTTATCTGTGGGAAATTAAAATCTCCAACGATGATTATTTCAGTGGCTGAACTTGAATGACACCTTATTTCTTCTTCTATTTGTTTTATGATTGTTTTAAAACTCTGTTCACCTGAGTTTGGTGGACGATACACTGTAAATGCCAGGGTATTGATATCTTTCAGCAAGATTCCTAGCAATTCGCATGTACCATCTGAGTAAGAAATGACTTCATTAGTGTTCAGAGCTAGGTCTGCTCTTACATAATTTATCACACCTCCATGAGAACGAACACTTCGGTCAGCACGGAATATGTTATAGTTTTTTATGGCAATTTCTTCATTAATAATATCACTGCTTAGGTGTGATTCTGTGAGGGCGATAAACACAAAATTTTCTTCCTCTGCAATTTCTGAGAGGTAAGGGACCTTTGGCTTATTTACTGGGAACAGCCCTTGTATGTTTCCAGTGAGGAGTTTTTCTAATATGCCATGGCCATTGGTGGTCCTGTTTGAGGTCTGGCCATGTAGTGTCCAGCTGGTATGGGTTGTGGCACAAGTGGCACTCCTCGTAGAGTAAGTAGTTGATTTTTTATTTCTGCCAGCTGTTTGTCTATCCTCCCTCCCAGCTCTGTCCGTAGACTTTGAAACATTACTAAACATTTTTCTTGAAGTGCACTGTTGGTCTGCTTTGTTTCATGAGATTGTCCGTGTGTCAAGGTTTGTTTCTCTTTTGTTCCTTCACTGCTGTCCGACACATCCTGAGTCGGTGTTGCGTCTCTTAATGTTCCTCTTAGGTGTGTATAGTGGCACTGATCATTGTTGCATTTTCGGCTTCGCACAGAGTTTCTGCAAAGCGTCGGGTGGTAGTATGGACATCCATTTCTCTGATTACATCCACGGATACTGTCATATCCGAACTGTAAGAGTTTGGGGCATGCTTTGGGGTGTTCAAAGCTGCAACCGTTGCCATTCCTTCCATATCTGCAGGTGTTATTTTTGTAGAAATAGCAGATTCTGCGGGGTTTTGTTTTGATTTTCGTGGTGGTGATGCCTACACTTTCATTGTTAGGTGACTCAGAGGCATGGTTGGTAGTTGGCTGACTGGAAGTGGAACTACTATTTGTTGTTTGCTGCCCAGCTGGTATGGTTTCTCCACTTGAGGCCGAGGTGTCAGATCTATCATTTGATTGTGTTTGAGTTAGGTCTGAGATTTGGCTTAAGTTAATGTCCTTAGGGGAATTACTGAGTGGAACTGTTATTTCAACTTCTTTAGGTGGGGGATTTGCTGTGTTTATATCAGTTTCCTGGGTTAGACTTGGAGGACTTGGTGGTGGTGGTGTTTGAGGGTTACTAGGGCCAGTGTTGGTAAGGCATAAAGTTGTTTGTGGGAATTTCTCCTTCCTCATTCTGTCTATTGCGTCACTCGCCTCAGCTGTTCACTCGGGGTCAGCATATTTTTCAAAGGTACATGTTTCACACGTGTACTTACGTGTCGTTCTTGCCAGACACAAAAGCAGGTATAAGGGTAGTCCGCTGCATAAGTAATGTATCCAACGCTTACATTCTTCACACTGGATTGTGAATTTCATATTTGTGTCTAGTCCACATGTGCTGCAGTGACCTGTGTTTGTGGTGTTTACATTCCGCGTGTCCGCCATTTCGTGGTTGGTTTGTGCTTATTTCTCGAAACACACTGTTATCACTTGGTTTCTCACTTCACAACCGGATTCTTGTAGTGTTTATGCTACGTATGGTGACGTTTTTTTGTACCATTGGGGTTCGTGGTACTGTTGCATTAGTGAAGTCTGAGCCACAATATAACAGCAATGCTATATTCCACACTACATAAATACCCAATAAACGTAATAGTATCACCTTGAGCGGAGTGAGCACGAGACCAGACTAGCCAATCCTTCTTATGTCAAACACGGAACCTAACCCTGATTATGTTACCGTGATGCAGCGTTACGCGTACCAACTCAACTATATACACTACAAGGAAAGGTTATTTCATTCAATAAAACGTGTCACTGATCAAATACCTGATAATCCTACAAAATGCATAAGAAAACTAGAGTAGATGGTGTGAGTGCAAGTGTCGCCATGGTTGTCAGTTAAATTAGACAGCTATACCAATACACATAGACATACAAATAAATAAAAATAGACATACAAATAGACATAGACATAGACATACAAATAAATAAACAATACACAGACACCCAAACACACACACACACACACGTACGCACACCCCTTGCGTACACAGAACCAGTGAACATTCAGCTATAACACACACATACAAACATACATACACACCCACACGCACATACACATACATACCCCTTGCGTGCACAGATCCAGTGAATATTCAGCCATAAATGTAGTCTTTCCAGAGCCGGTCGGTCCCGTTAATATCGTCATTTCCCCGGCCGGTGTCCAAGTAAGGTGTCATTGAGGCCGGTGAACCTCTTCCACTGGACTCCACATGTCTGGGGGGGAGGGTTAGGTTAGGTTAGGTGTATGTGTGTGTGTGTGTGATAGAAAGAGATACAGTCACACACACATTTCCTCAAACTAGCTAACTATTTACACACACATACACATCTTTAAACCCTGAAACACACACACACACACACACACACAGCTAATCATACACATCTTGAAACACACGTACACACACACACACACACACGTACACACCCACACCTCTTCCTTATGTGTGATGCGGTAGTACACTTTGTCTTTGATTTGACTGAATGTAGTGGTGGTCGGAGACAGGACTGGAAGGAGATGTTTTAAAGCTTTCTTCACCTCACTCTCAGACTTCAAGTAGACGGGCGTGTCATTCTCAAAGGACCTGGAAGGGTGGAGGGTGGGTGAAGGGGTGTGTGTGTGTGTGTGTGTGTACAGGTGGGTGTGTGTGTTATATATATGTGTTAGAATACATGGTTGATTTTTACTACTATAAATAATAATAATAATAATGATATATCAACTACTACTACTACTACTACTACTACTTTTAAATCACAAATTCATTCTTCCTAACCTAACATTCTTCTACAAACTATCCTCTTCCTCCTCCTCCTCCTCCCCCCCTCACACTTACTGCACTAGAGAGCATGACACTCCCATCTGTATAAGTGTGAGCAGCAGTGAGCGTGGTGGTGGCAGGCCGCGACACCACAGCAGAACCTCACTGACGTCACACTCAAGTATGTGAGATTCTAGGGCATTGACGTCTGTAATGATAATAATAATAATAATGATAATAGTGATAATGATAGTAATAATAGTAATAATATGTAGAAGTTACCTGGAGAGAGAGAGGGAAGGAAGGAAAGACACATAATAATAATAATAATAATAATAATAATAATAATAATAATAATAATAATAAGAGTAATAATAATAAGAGTAATAATAATGATAATAATAATGAAAATAAGAAAATAATAAGGCTGCAAGAGGCCAGTTGACATATACAAGAAATATATATAAGAAAATAAGGATATATATGTACACATATACACACACATAGTAATAAAAATATACACATACACATACATTCCTATAAAAAACACATAACTAAATAGTGATACACATACATATTTATACACACACACACATACACACACATGTACGTACCATCCAGGGGTAGACACACAGCGTACACTCCCAGCTCAGCGAGAGTTAAGACATCACAGCAGGTAGGAACCACTACAACTTTCTTCTTCCTTCTGCTGGAGGAGGAGGAGGAGGAGGAGGAGGAGGAGGAGGAGGAAGGTGGAGAGAAGACTCGACTCCATCCAATGACGAAACGACGGATTACCTGTGTGTGTGTGCGCGTGCGTGTGTGCGTGCGTGTGTGTGTGTGTGTGGAGGAAAGTACGATTAACAAACTAATATTTTTTTTAACGTACGAACATATCTCTTTTCTATCTTTCTGTCTCTGTCTCTGTCTCTGTCTCTCTCTCTCTCTCTCTCTCTCTCTCTCTCTCTCTCTCTCTCTCTCTCTCTCTCTCTCTCTCTCTCACACATACACACACATACACACACACACACACACACACACACACACACACTCTCTACATACCTGTGGGAGATGATGTAACAAGGACACACTCTCCAAGCCTACCATCTCCCCCTTCAAGTCCTTTACAGGGAACACCATTCTCGCTCTGTCATTGGTTACTCAAGCACCGAACCTCTCCAGTGTTGATGCCCTGTAGAAGAGGAGGAGGAGGAGGAGGAGGAGGAGGAGGAGGAGGAGGAGGAGGAGGAGGAGGAGGAGGAGGAGGAGGAGGAGGAGGAGGAATAGAATAATAATAAGAAAAAAAAATTACATCAACAATTAATTAATAAAAAACACATTAAATAAATCATTATACTAAAAATAAATCACAATATATATACACCACACATTTTTTCCCTTCCCTTCCCATCAATTTTTTCCTTTCCCTTCCCTTTCTTCCCCCTTTCCTCCCTTCTACTTTTTTCCTTCCCTTCCCTTCCCATCAATTTTTTCCTTTCCCTTTTCTCTCCTTCCCCGTTCCCTTCCCTTTACTTACCCTTAACGGAGACTCGCTTAGCAGATCATCATGGGTTTCATTAACAGGAGTAGTAGCAGCAGCAGCAGCAGCAGCAGCAGTAGTAGTAGTGTAGAGGTAGGCTGAGATCTGTCCTGCTGTTAGTGTATCTTCCCTCTTGTCTAGAAGTAACATTAATTACTCCCACGGACCATCTTTACAGCACCACGGACACACAAAGTAACCTGGAATGGAGTAGGAGGAGTAGTAGTAGTAACAAAATAACCTGAGGAAGGAGTGTGTGTTTGTGTGTGGGCAAGGTTAGGTTAGGTTAGGTTGGGTTGGGTTGGGAAGGGAATGGGAAGGGAAGGGAAGGGAATGGGAAGGGAAGGGAAGGGATGGGAAGAGATGGGAAGGATTGAAAGAAGGCTAAAAAAGGCTACAAAAAGGCTATAGAATAAGGTTAAAAGGTTCTGAAAAAAGGTCTGTAAACAATATTTGAAAAGATATTAAACTTACTCACCTGAATTTTTGTCGATGATAATTTCCTGCATTTTTGTTTCGTCTTCGTCCTGGAGGGAAATAAAGAGAGAGAGAGAGAGAGAGAGAGAGAGAGAGAGAGAGAGAGAGAGAGAGAGAGAGAGAGAGAGAGAGAGAGAGAGAGAGAGAGAGAGAGAGAGAGAGAGAGAGAGAAAGAGAGAGAGAAAGAGAGAGAGAGAGAGAGAGAGAGAGAGAGAGAGAGAGAGAGAGAGAGAGAGAGAGATAAGGTAAATGAGTAATTAATATATATATGAATAAATGAGTTTTTAGTTATCAATTATTTTTCTGATGTAAAAGTTAAAAAATATAGCTAACATACTGACACCCACCTCTCTCTCTCTCTCTCTCTCTCTCTCTCTCTCTCTCTCTCTCTCTCTCTCTCTCTCTCTCTCTCTCTCTCTCTCTCTCTCTCTCTCACCATTTTGCAGCACGTAGGACAAGGAATCACAAAGTTGGTGTCAGTTTCTTCAAAGGGAATCAATCGCGGGTTTAAAAAGTCAAGGATATCGCCTTCCATATCTTTGTCTTCCTCTTCTTCCCCTAAGTCGTCTCCTAGAAGGTCACTCTCTGCTGTAACCTAAGAGAGGAAGAATGTGTTAGTAGTAGTAGTAGTAGTAAAATTTTACATCTTCACCAGAATGCACCTGGATATAAATAACACACTTTTCGTATAGATTTTGATCCATTTTGAATGATTTTGACATTCATTTCCGTCGCAAATGCATATATAAGATATCCTCGTCACCCCAACAAGCCTGGGGACCTGTGGGAATGTCGGGTTCTTGGGTGAAGGGAGACGACGAAATACAGTGATTTACACTAAAACTAAGGTGACAGAATCAATAACATTACCTAAGTACGACCTATTGACTGTCACAAACACTGGCGTGTGGATAAGAAGGAAAAAATTGGCGTCTATCTCGCCCAATCCTCGATTTTTTATCATAGAAAACATTCGATATCTTCTAAATTAACATAACAAAACCTAAATTAACCAAACCTTAACCAATATTGACAAATAACTGAACCTTGTTAAAACCAAATAAAACTTTACCCTATTCCCGAAGAGGTCTCACAGAAAACATTGAATATCTCGCAAATTAAAAATTTACGACGGAAATGTAATTAAAAAACATCTTACATCTTGAACAGTTTTCTGCCTTCTCAGAATGCATCAGGTAACGTAAAATATAACCCTGAATTATCTAAGGAATTCAGGTGAAGATGTAATAGTACCATTATTTCTACTATACCTCTACCTTAAGAATTTCATTGTGTGTAAATATGTGTGTGTGTGTGTGTGTGTGTGTGTGTGTGTACTTACCCGACTAATACTTCCACGTAAATACTCAGGCACATCCTTCTGTCTGAACACACTAGAGGCGTGTATAGCCCTAGTGTGCTGCAATGTGACACACACACGCCTTACCATCTCAGGAACACACCACACAGGCACACACGCACCCACACCGAGCCTCTGAGGTGCTAATGCTGCCTTACGAAGCGCTGAGAAGGTCGCTGGTTTCAACACATGGGGTACAAACACATTAGCTGCTAGTGTGTTATATGTGGAGTTACACCGCATACTAGAGTGTTGTAGTACTCTTAGTAAAGCACATACTCTTTGGTAAGTCGCCATTATCGTTGACACACTGACACATTAGGTACAGGAGGAGGGAGAAATATTACGCGCCTTTTTTCTCTTCTTCTTCTTGGGAATTTGATGGGGCCGTGCAGGCTGTGGTGCCACAGCCTCTAGTGCCCCAAAAGTGCAGGTTGCAGATGAATGAGTGGATCAGATCCTGTTGAGTTGACCTGTCCTTTGGAGGAAGGTCCTGGTGTGTTTGAGTACTTTGAAGGCCAGGCCAGGGTCTTGAGAGCCACCTAAGATGTCTGTTATTGTTGGTCTGCGGATGTGGAGAGACGACAGTGAGTGAAGGAGTGCCATGCGGTGGGAGTGGTGACGAGGACAGTGAAGTAGGAGGTGTTCTGGGGTGTCTGGTTGTGTAGGGCACCAAGGGCAGTGGGGGTCATCAGCCTTTTTTCTCCTCTCCTCCTACACGATACACATGCTGGTGGTCGCTCGGCTTTCTTGTTTGATTCTTTTCAACGGGGTTTACTGCGATTAAACTGTATTATTTTATATTATTTAATGGTAATATGTATTTTTTTAACCTGAGAATAGGGAGGTGAAGGATTATTACTGTTATATGTATTTATGCCAGTTTGTTTACTTGTCTATATATATGCCGGTCTGTTTGGCTGTGTCTGTCTGTCTATTTCCCTTGTCTACCTATATATATATATATATATATATATATATATATATATATATATATATATATATATATATATATATATATATATATGTGTGTGTGTGTTTATATGCTTGTGTCTCTCTGTATGTCTGTGTTTATCTGTATGTCTATCTGTCTATATGTATGTCTGTCTATCTGTATGCGTGTTTCAAGGGAATATGAAGTCAGAGTGATTCTTATGACGTTTCACTTTTCTTCTGTTTATTCTAGATGCGATTAAGTCAGTGGTTCTCAAACTATTTCAGCTTATCATCTAATTTAACTCTACCAACTCATCTTGAAATAATGCAATGGTGTGACTCACACATGGGATATTGAAAGTGGTAACATAACAGTTTTTCGCGGGTAATGGAGGGATGACAGTAAAGAAAATATATCTAGTGTTTAATTACATTTCCGTCGCAAATTCTTAGTTAGTGAGATATTCAATGTTTTTATTGAGACCTCTTCAAAAAATAAGTTTTAGTTTGGTTAAAACAAGGTTCTGTTATTCGTCAATATAAGTTAAGGTTAGGTTTGGTTAGGTTAGGTTAAGTTAGGTTAATTTAAAAAGCTATCAAATGTTCTCTATGACCAAAAGTAGGGAATTAGATGAGGTGCAGAGGCAAGACGCAGACGTAAACAGACACCATTATGGTGAAAATGTAAAATTTTACTGATATTTTTGTTGTTAGGCTGAATGATGTTATGTTTTTATTAATTTATTTAATTTGATTTATTTTTAGCTGAAAATGTGATGTTCTTTGGTAGGTTGAATTAAAGGAGTCTAGGACCTAAGTACGTATGGAAATAGTTCGTACTCAATTGTTCATAAGCAAATGTTCGTAAGGGATAAAGTTCCTTTGTAAAAAGTACGTACGAAAAAATTTGTACGCTAAAGTTTATATGCAGATGGTCTTATGGTATGTATGTATGTATGTAAAATATTCATAACGACCTGACCTAACCTAACTTAACCTAATGCGTACGAACATATTTCTAACGAACATTCGCACGATGAACATTTAACCTTTAACTTTTGACATGATGAGCCTTATACCCTACCTACTTTATCCTGACGTACTTTAGGCAAACAAATTTTATCCTACGAATTATTGCCATACCAAGTTTTTCTATACGAACTTTTGTCGGGAACCCGAATTGAAGAGTATTTTGAGGTTAGGATAGATTGAAGTGATTTGTTTTGTTAGACTGAATTATTATTGATACGAGGTAAATATTTGTAAGGGTGAATGATTGTGCTGTGATACGTACATCATCTGTATAAGTGTACGTATTATGGTTTGCCTGATTGGGTGTGGCGGGTTATTAGGTTAGGCTGAATGGATGTGATGCTTCTTTTGTTCTTAATGTTTTAATGTTCTTAATGTGTTTTAATGATAGGCTGAAAGAATGTGATGTTTTTGTTGTTAGGCTAAATGCTGTTTTTCTTTGGGTATTTATTAAGAAAGTTTTCCCTCTTACAGCTTGTTCTTTATTTCTATGGCTGATGTGATGTTCTTTCATGTTAGGTTAAATTGATGAGTTATGTTAAGCTGAATTAAATAGATTTTTTTATTGTTAGGCTGAATCAATGTGAAATGTTTAAGTATTTGTGTTGTGGTGTGCCTGAATGTGAAAACCAGATACATAAGTACTAATGTAGTGTGGCTGAGTGGATGTAATATATTTGGTAGTTAAGTTGAATGAATGATATATATATATATATATATATATATATATATATATATATATATATATATATATATATATATATATATATATATATATATATATATATATATATATATATATATATATATATATATATATAATATATATATATATATATATATATATATATATATATATATATATATATATATATATATATATATATATATATATATTACCCTTTAAATTTAGTAGTAGATATTAAAGCTTCTATTCAGATTTTTTTTTCCAATAACATAAAGTAATGTATTAACATACTTTCAGTTAGTGAGCCAGATGAGTGAATCTAGGATTAGAATAAGTGTCAATACTGACACTGGACACTGTCATATTACTTCAAGTGACAAAAACGTTCCAGAAAGAAATAAGTAAATACAAAAGTTATTATCATTAATGCATTTTGATCTTAAAATCAGTTAACTCCTTCCCCAAATGAGCATGAATATATAAATGTTGTCGGGTGATAAAGTCCCAACATAGTTTTTGCATCTCACTCCTTAGTATTTATACCTATCAAAGATGGGGAAGAGGTCAAGATATATATTTCATATATACTCGTATATAATCATTGACTTCTTAATTTGTTGTTATTTTTTGATGCTCAGGAAGCAAATGACCATTTGGTTTCATACTTTATCACTCAAATATTTCCTGTTGACTATCATTGAAGCAAAACACTTATCATTTTCAGATAATGGAGCCAAGAGGTGCCCCTCTGCAGGACTTCAGTCACAAGACTTGATACACATAAAATCTCATGATATTGGAGAAGAAGAAGAAGAAAGATGCATCCTCTATCAACTTAGAAAAAGAAGAAAGAGTAACTCAGAAGATGTAACATGTTGTGAATGTATCAGATGAGCACTCCTGTAAATGTATATGTAAAACAATTTATGCTATGTTTGATGTTTAAGAAAGGAAAACTAATCACAACTCAATATGCAAAGATAAATTAACAACAGAAAAAGGAAGGTTGTAAAATAAACTTACGTTACACCAATTTATACTTAGCATAGAAAATTATTCTGATATATTTTACTTTAAGAAAGAGGAAAACTAGTCAACATTTATTAAAAAGTAATTTTTTTTTTCCACTAATATTCTATATTTGACATGATGAACATTGGTGTGCATTTGAGCCGTGTGTGACACATTCCGATCAGCCATTCACATGTGGCACCAATTCACACATAGTATCTGTTCACACATTATAATCCATTCAGCCATTGTCATTGTCTCAGCAATGTCATTCATTCAGTGGCATTACTCATTCACCCATTACCTCTGTCATCCATTTATCTGTTCACTCATGTCACCTAGTTACGTATATCATTCATTTACCCATGTCACCCATCAATAAATGAATAAATAAAAATTAAATAAATAAAAATGTAACTGTTTTTAACCTGTACTGAGGTGAGCTGATGGCATAAGTGGAAGGTGAAGGAGGAGGAGGAATGTTGATGTTACTGCTAAAAAGGGGAGTCACCTTCCATATAAACATCAGGTTACATGCCTTCTGGTGTTTCCTCTCATTCTGGTGTTCTTTCTTTTTTCTGTCTCTTTGCACAAGAAGAATCTTGGGATTCTTTCTTTAAAAACCTGTCCAATGTTGTCTGCCTTTAAGGATTATTCAGAATTTTTCTAAAATGGTCAATAACATTGTCATTGAACAGATTTTTGAACAGATTTTTAATAAAATTAACAAAAATTAGCAATAAAATAGCACAAAGTTTCAGTAAGTTTGTGTGAATGATGCTTAACGTATGGAAGCTACCACCACAAAACATGGAACACTTATCTTTTCTATAAAATTTCGTTTCCAATGGACAATACAAATTTTCTAGAGAGAATATTCGAAAAATATTGTAAGATGTAACTAGTTGTCCTTATGTGTATTTAGTTGTCCTTCTTGTTTTAATGAATTACAATTATGAATTTCGAATTGAAATAATTATTTTCATTTTATTTGAAAGAAAATAAGAAAATGAATCAAATGATAGGCAGTCAGCAGTATTCTATGCAGCAACTGATGAATACTTTCTGTATTTCAGTGAGAAATGAAAATTATGAAGCTACTTACAACAATAACGCCACAAATCTCAAGAACTATATAAGATGTCTTTAAAATATTGAAGGGAATTATATAAAATATGGTAGTTGTCATCATATCCAAAATTCAGGTCAATCCATTAAGAAACAAACTTTTAGCGACACTTTGAAAGATTTGAAGAATTTCTGGCTTTAGCAGGTAAAGTCTAGTAAGTGTGTAACATGTACACTACATTTTTTTGCCCCAAAAGTAAGATTGATTCTAAGAATTAGGGATCTATAATAGATCCCAAATTATTTCAATATAACTCTGTTTTGGCCATGCACATAGCAAATTTCACCTTTAGATTCCTACTAATAAAAATGATTCAATTGGAGTCAAAATATCACTATGAAAGAAGCTCCAAACTACAAATAGGTCATCAAAATTACCAACTAGATGATAATGGCTTCAAAAATATCTCTCTTGGGAGTCTGCACCACAACCACGAAGCAAACTATGGAATAGAGTTCAAAATACCATCTAGTTACACCTTCAGCGTGATTATAATAATAATAATAACAATAATAATAACAATAATACTGATTATGATAATAAAAAAATAATAATAATATATTCAAATAAAGAAAAATTAATCTCATATCATATATAGATTGAATAAAAAAAAATTTGAATAAAATAAAACAATAATAATAATAATAATAATAATAATAATAATAATAACAACAATAATCACAATAATAATAATAATAATAATAATAATAATAATAACCACAGTTGCATGTCACTAAATAAAAACGAAAAAATCAACACTTTCCTAACACACACACACACACACACACACACACACACACACACACACACACACACACACACACACACACATACACACACACACACACACGCACACACACACACACACACACACACACACACACACACACACACACACACACACACACACACGCACACACGCACACAAACACACACACACACAAAAAAAAAAAAAAGAAAGATATATATATTGTACCACTATAACCACATTATATAAAGGTTACTATACCACTATAAACACTACCATTTCTTTTTACCTCTATACTAATCACCTTGGTAAGTATAAGGTAATGTTAAGTGCAGTAATAATTATCTTCTATTATTTGCTAATTAGAGTGAAAGGGTTAATTAATATTAGTCATTAGTAGTTTGGTAATGGTATGAGAAAATAATGATGGTAATGATGCTTAAATTGGAGAGAATAATGATGGTAATGATGCTTAAATTGGGGAAAATAATGATGGTAATGATGCTTAAATTTGGGAAAATAATGATGGTAATGATGCTTAAATTTGGGAAAATAATGATGGTAATGATGCTTAAATTTGGGAAAATAATGATGGTAATGATGCTTAAATTGGGGAAAATAATGATGGTAATGATGCTTAAATTGGGAAGAATAATGATGGTAATGATGCTTAAATTGGGGAGAATAATGATGGTAATGATACTTAAATTGGGGAAAATAATGATGGTAATGATGCTTAAATTGGGAAGAATAATGATGGTAATGATGCTTGAATTGGGGAAATAATGATGGTAATGATACTTAAATTGGGAAAAATAATGATGGTAATGATGGTTAAATTGGGGAAAATAATGATGGTAATGATACTTAAATTGGAAAAAATAATGATGGTAATGATGCTTGAATTTGGGAAAATAATGATGGTAATGATGCTTAAATTTGGGAAAATAATGATGGTAATGATGCTTAAATTGGGGAAATAATGATGGTAATGATGCTTAAATTGGGGAGAATAATGATGGTAATGATACTTAAATTTGGGAAAATAATGATGGTAATGATACTTAAATTGGGGAAAATAATGATAGTAATGATGCTTAAATTGGGGAGAATAATGATGGTAATGATACTTAAATTGGGGAGAATAATGATGGTAATGATACTTAAATTGGAGAGAATAATGATGGTAATGATGCTTAAATTGAGGAAAATAATGATGGTAATGATACTTAAATTGGGGAAAATAATGATGGTAATGATACTTAAATTGGAGAGAATAATGATGGTAATGATGCTTAAATTGAGGAAAATAATGATGGTAATGAAGCTTAAATTGAGGAAAATAATGATGGTAATGATGCTTAAATTGGGGAAAATAATGATGGTAATGATACTTAAATTGGAGAGAATAATGATGGTAATGATGCTTAAATTGAGGAAAATAATGATGGTAATGAAGCTTAAATTGAGGAAAATAATGATGGTAATGATACTTAAATTGAGGAAAATAATGATGGTAATGATACTTAAATTGGGGAAAATAATGATGGTAATGGTACTTAAATTGGGGAAAATAATGATGGTGATGATACTTAAATTGAGGAAAATAATGATGGTAATGATACTTAAATTGAGGAAAATAATGATGGTAATGATGCTTAAATTGGGGAAAATAATGATGGTAATGATACTTAAATTGAGGAAAATAATGATGGTAATGATACTTAAATTGAGGAAAATAATGATGATAATGATGCTTAAATTGGGGGAAATAATGATGGTAATGATGCTTAAATTGGGGAAAATAATGATGGTAATGATACTTAAATTGGGGAGAATAATGATGGTAATGATGCTTAAATTGGGGAAAATAATGATGGTAATGATACTTAAATTGGAAAAAATAATGATGGTAATGATGCTTAAATTGGGGAAAATAATGATGGTAATGATACTTAAATTGGGGAAAATAATGATGGTAATGATATTAAATTGGGGAAAATAATGATGGTAATGATACTTAAATTGGGGAAAATAATGATGGTAATGATGCTTAAATTGGGGAAAATAATGATGGTAATGATACTTAAATTGAGGAAAATAATGATGGTAATGATGCTTAAATTGGGGAAAATAATGATGGTAATGATATTAAATTGGGGAAAATAATGATGGTAATGATATTAAATTGGGGAAAATAATGATGGTAATGATACTTAAATTGAGGAAAATAATGATGGTAATGAAGCTTAAATTGGGGAAAATAATGATGGTAATGATGCTTAAATTGGGGAAAATAATGATGGTAATGATGCTTAAATTGGGGAAAATAATGATGGTAATGATGCTTAAATTGGGAAGAATAATGATGGTAATGATGCTTAAATTGGGGAAAATAATGATGGTAATGAAGCTTAAATTGGGGAAAATAATGATGGTAATGATGCTTAAATTGGGGAAAATAATGATGGTAATGATACTTAAATTGGGGAAAATAATGATGGTAATGATGCTTAAATTGGGGAAAATAATGATGGTAATGATGCTTAAATTGGGGAAAATAATGATGGTAATGATACTTAAATTGAGGAAAATAATGATGGTAATGAAGCTTAAATTGGGGAAAATAATGATGGTAATGATGCTTAAATTGGGGAAAATAATGATGGTAATGATACTTAAATTGGGAAAAATAATGATGGTAATGAAGCTTAAATTGGGGAAAATAATGATGGTAATGATGCTTAAATTGGGGAAAATAATGATGGTAATGATACTTAAATTGGGGAGAATAATGATGGTAATGATATTAAATTGGGGAGAATAATGATGGTAATGATACTTAAATTGGGGAAAATAATGATGGTAATGATACTTAAATTGGGGAAATAATGATGGTAATGGTACTTAAATTGAGGAAAATAATGATGGTAATGATACTTAAATTGGGGAAAATAATGATGGTAATGATACTTAAATTGGGGAAAATAATGATGGTAATGATACTTAAATTGGGGAAAATAATGATGGTAATTATACTTAAATTGAGATAAATAATGATGATAATGATGCTTAAATTGGGGAGAATAATGATGGTAATGATACTTAAATTGGGGAAAATAATGATAGTAATGATACTTAAATTGGAGAGAATAATGATGGTAATGATACTTAAATTGGGGAAAATAATGATGGTAATGATACTTAAATTGGGGAAAATAATGATGGTAATGATACTTAAATTGGGGAAAATAATGATGGTAATGATGCTTAAATTGGGGAAAATAATGATGGTAATGATGCTTAAATTGGGGAAAATAATGATGGTAATGATACTTAAATTGGGGAAAATAATGATGGTAATGATACTTAAATTGGGGAAAATAATGATGGTAATGATACTTAAATTGGGGAAAATAATGATGGTAATGATGCTTAAATTGGGGGAAAATAATGATGGTAATGATGCTTAAATTGAGGAAAATAATGATGGGAGTTAATAATGATGGTAATGATGCTTAAATTGGGGAAAATAATGATGGTAATGATACTTAAATTGGGGAAAATAATGATGGTAATGATGCTTAAATTGGGGGAAATAATGATGGTAATGATACTTAAATTGGGGAAAATAATGATGGTAATGATGCTTAAATTGGGGGAAATAATGATGGTAATGATGCTTAAATTGGGGAAAATAATGATGGTAATGATGCTTAAATTGAGGAAAATAATGATGGTAATGATGCTTAAATTGGGGGAAATAATGATGGTAATGATACTTAAATTGGGGAAAATAATGATGGTAATGATACTTAAATTGGGGAAAATAATGATGGTAATGATGCTTAAATTGGGGAAATAATGATGGTAATGATACTTAAATTGGGGAAAATAATGATGGTAATGATGCTTAAATTGGGGAAATAATGATGGTAATGATACTTAAATTGGGGAAAATAATGATGGTAATGATGCTTAAATTGAGGGAAAATAATGATGGTAATGATACTTAAATTGGGGAAATAATGATGGTAATGATACTTAAATTGGGGAAAATAATGATGGTAATGATTCCTTAAATTG
>JAXIVD010001471.1:77500-85133 GCA_036785275.1 Cancer borealis | reverse complement strand
GTTAAGGTGGTAATGATACTGTCACCACACTCGTACTCTTGTGCTCTTGCTTGTAACCGTTTCCTCTGACATGACAGGGCCCTGCTGTCGTAGCTTACACAAATTATACCCCTTATCTAATCAGGCCAAGCAGGATAACCCCACTCCCTTAAATATGAGGAGGTTACAGAGCAAATAATGCATCCAATTATTGAGGGGAGCTCAGAGCGCGAGGTTTCTTGGGATGACTAGCGATTAACTTGACTCTCCTCACGGCGTCTTCCTTCAAGCTCCCATCTGCCCATGGCAGAGATGAGCCAAATCGCACCACCGGCGCGCCGTGTCGTCACTCATCGGACGCATGCATCGTCATAACATAGCCTAATCTGATGCTTTTCTTTCACAAAATCACTACAGGCCATGGAGACGGACGCAGGACTAACAACAAACATAAGCGAAGTAAAGCAAGAAAGGAATTGTCCTACAAGATAGGATACCTTGTCAACACAAGAAGAAGAAAGAAGGAAAGTTAGGAAATTAGGGAGAACGAAAGAAGATAAAACATTTAACATGCCTCGACTTAATACCGCGTTGCAACTCATCTCTACTCTCACTCGCTTCCGCACGCCTGGCTCCTGGCTGGATCAACACGTGGTCTCCAGACAGAAAGGCTGTGAGTCAACACACAGACATGTCACGTTAGACACGTACTCCATGAAAATTCCCGTAGGTGGGGCCCGCAACAGCCTCAAAGGCTTAACCCTACAAAACATAAAGATATGTAACTCTCATTCCATGTCCAGTCGCACCCAGCTGACAACAAAAGCACACTCCCACGCACATTGGAAAGCACAACCCTCCACAATCACCGTCCCTATGCCTCTCCAGTAGACACTATCGATCACTGGCAGAGCCTCCGCGCACAGAGAATGTCATAGCTCTGCCGTGGCCTTCCTCCTTACGCTCCCTAACCATTCATTCCTTCTCAGCACTCAAGGGAATCTCTATTCCTCTGTGGGGCTTGACTCCCATCTTCACTAGACGATGTTATGGTGACGGGCGGGGCCGCTCAACAGCCCACCCTCTTAAGAAGGAAAAAATTTTGTAAACCTCACAGGACTTTCAAAATTTTTAAGCAGCAAGGAGCGATTCCCGGGCCCGCAACTAGCAGTCGGCCCACCATCTTCTCTGCCCTCTCGTCCACGAAACAGGCATCTCCCTGGCACGGGTCCGTGGAAAGGACACCTGCCGCTCGTACTCTTACCAAGTGAAGCCTTTCCCCCACGCACGTCCTATTCTACGTGACCAGTGGACTTCATAGACAGGAAGTCAAGAGGAAGCCCAAAACTTCTTGCATCTCATGTATGTACCTACATTCATCTCCAGCGAGGTTGCGCATCTTTCCCTCGGGGCCTGCTTTGTGTATTTCGGCAAGAAGTGTCCGAGGTTCCTTTGGGGTGGCTTTCAGTTGTTCTTCAATCTTGTTCTTCGTCAGAGTCCCATGTCGGCAAAATAAAAAAGACACAGAGCCTCACGCGCTTATCCCTGAGTTTCACCCCGGAGAATTAGATTCCCGTTCAACTCTGACAGTAGAATTTTCTTCAGCACTCCTCCCAGGTGCTGCCAACCTTCATCCCACGCAGCACACCGCCCTGCCCCCAGAATGCTCTGCAGTAACCCACGAACGTACCGAGCCCAGAAATCTTGGTAACCTCTCCCCACGCAGCACACCGCCTGCTCCCCAGTGCTCGGCAGGAACCACAATTTACCGAGCCCAGGAACCTTGGTAGTCTCCTCCCGCCGGTGCAAACTGTACACATACTTGTGACTTCGTGGAACATAGGGATCTTCTAGCACTCTATCTTTAGAGGCGCGGCTCCCAATATGGGTTGCGGAGCCACTTCCACCGCCTTCACAGTCCCTTCCAGAGAACTTAACCCGTTCCTCAGGAGGAATGATCTTGAGTGCGATCCGAGTGGGTAGCACACCAGGCTCGTCCCCGTACTAGGAATCCACAGGGACCGCGCACTCGGGAGGCCCAAAACAACACCAATTGAAGTCAGGATACTGGGTGTAGGAAGAAGGATCCACAGCGGGAATAGGATACAGGGGTGGCAACAGTGGGAGACGAGTTGGAAGGTTTTGCCCACCATCTGAACAGGTTGTGACCAACTCCTTCAGCAACTCTGTAATCTCTCCTTGGCCATACCAGGCCACCAAAAAATTGCCCCGCAGTCGGGCGAAGGAGTTTTTGTGAACCCGAGGTGTCCAGCCCATTAGGTCCCTCGTGTGCTAACAGCACCAGGGCTTCCTCACAAATCCTGACGGCACTAACCATCTGTAGGAACGTTACTGCCCAATCACTCTCCCTCGACCTGCGGTGTAAACCCCCTTACTTGCAGCAGGAACACTCCTTCATATCCCCCTTATTCTCCTTTCCCACTCTTAGCAAATAAGAGGCCAATTCTGGGGTGCCCCTTTTTCTTGTCACCTTGATGAGCAACTGCCGGCTTTCAATACAAGTAAGGTTGGACGGGACCACAGGAATCTGTTCGGGAAGGGGCGGTACCGATCAATCCCTGGTTTGTCCCGGGGCCTGAGGCGTGGTGTGGACTCATCCACCACTATCCTCATGCTGCCAAAGATGGGTGGGACCCTTCCAGGTGGGCCTCACCCGCCAAACAGTCGACCAGACAAGGGTAACAAGCCTGTTCCCTGTCCCCGGTACACTCCGCAGGTGTGGTGAAGTCTCTCAACCTCACCCCGCAAGTGTTCGGAAGTCGTCCCCTCCCTCGGAGGTGACCCCCAACTCATAACTGTCCTGACACACCAGGCTGGGGCCCGGACTGAGTACCGAGAACCCATCAGCCTCTCACAACCAGGAAACAACCACCGAGCTTGGGGTCGCTTCCTCCGAGGTGCCCCGCAGAGTGAGGAATGCCAACACAAGATTCCCTCCTGTCCTCAACACTCCTTCCCTCACCTTCGGCGACAACCTCTACCGAGTCAGAATGTACTTCTATTGGTGGCTCTGCACCGGCAGTGCAGCGCCACCCACACCTTGACTCAACTGGAGAGCCCGGGCTCTGGCTCATCCAGTTGACAAACACTGCTCTCGTTCTGACGGTAACCCTGCTATGTCGCAGTTCAGAGCCCCTAGAGTAGCAGCCGGTTCCACCCCGTCTAGCCTGAGACCCGGGTGACAACCCAACAACGTCCTCCTCACTGCCCTCCAACACCGGTGGACCCTGCCTACTTTAGGCAGTCTGGCCCAGGAGCGGCAGCTTCTTCCTCACCACTGTTCTCCTCATTCTGGTAGCCCTGCTCTGTCGCAGTCGGCCCCAGGAGCAACAGCCTGCATCACCTCCTCGGTCTAGCGACCGGGTGACAACGAGCAACAAGGGTCGGGCACACTATGCCCCGACACCTCAGTAAGCCTCAATACCTCCCGTAGGGTGGGCACCCAAACTCTCCCTCCCTGCTAGTGTCAATCTCCTACGCAGGGAAATCGAACACCTGCCACAGGCAGTTGTTCTCCGCCACTGCCACTTTGAGCCGAAGTGGGTTATTCAGTGGACACAGACAGCTTCACCTCAGCCGTCACAACACCTTCTTAGACAGCGAGGTTGAGGCCCCTACAACAACAACTGCCTGTGAAGAAGTCACCTTAGTCCCGGTGGACATTTCTCGGCACACGGACTGTTGTGCGCCTAGTGTCTCGCAACGACAGTTAGTAGTGATCATGAATCTCGCTCCCGTCAAATTTTGACAGTGCACCCCACAACAGAAAAAAAAAAAAAACGGGACGACACCAGTCCAGCTCCGAGATACGCTGGGAGTCACAGAAAGCAACAACGAGGGGGGGAACAAGTGAAGACTCCTGAACCCCCTCCTCACAATCTGAAAACAGGCCATTAAAAAAGCTTTATCTCCCTTCGTGAACACTTAGGAGCGAGCTAGCCTCTCCTCCCGAACCCTGGGTCAGGCCACACCAGCAAGGCAACTGGTTCTCTGGTGGTGTCTTGGAGGGTGCACCCGCATGTCACAAGTTTTTGGGCATTGCGGACCGGAAAAATGCACCCTTGGCATGGCAGTTATAGCACGTAGGTTGGTTATCGTAATTGGAAGTACCTAAAGGGCATCTTCTCCTCCTGAACCTCCTTTTGGGCCACTGAAGGGGCAGCGGGGGGGGGGAATTGAGACATTAACGAACCTCGCTCCTTTATTGCCCAAAGCCGTGGACTTCGGGCAGGGGAACGTGGAAGCTACCAGAACCAGCAACTACACCGATCCCCTCGGCCCTCGTGGTCCCTCCTCATTGAATCCACCTCCGAGGCACGAGGCTCCAGAACGAAGGGCTAGACACATGAGTCGCTCATGCCCAGGGTGGGCAGCCTCCTTTAGCGTTTTAAAACGCTTCTCCCTGTAGGAGAGGGCACCAAGTTCCTTCATCAGCAGCATTAAAGAACTGTCTCCGATGACCATCAACATCCTCAGGTCGCGGAGAGTATCCCACTCCCTCACTCATGATCCATCTCTTATGATTGCCTGCTGCTAAATGGCGGGCACACTCGAGGTTATGAATCTCCGGGTCTCTTCTTCCCACCTCGGAACCTTAAGCGATAGGCTTCGGGCCGCAAGCGCTGTAAAGCCCGAAGATGTCAGCCTTAAATCCTCGTAAACTATTCTAGAGTCTTCTAACCGTACATATTGTCGTTATGCCTCCAATGCCCGGCCTTTCAGTTTATTGCGCACGAGACCAACCATCTTCTTCTGGGCCAACCAAACTCAGCCCGCCTCTCTTCTCGAAACCCTTTCTAAACCATTCTGCAACCCCTCTGCTCGTCAAAGTCAGGAATGAGCTGCAGACTCCTTACCATCATGGCGCTTCAACCTGAGATTACTCTCCTTCTCCTAGCCTTATGAGTTGAGTTGCCCCAAGTCTAGATTCTTTCCATTCGAAATTCTCTATGCTTCTTCCACACTCCAACCTTCTGATTTCTAGGACTCTTCTCTTCTGCTTGCTTCTCTCCTCTACTTCAGATTCTCATTCAATCTTCTAGCCTCACTTCTCTCCTCTCTCAGCTTCTTAATTCCTAATCTTCTCGCTTCATTCGCTTGCTATCTATCTCCATCCTCTTTATTTCTAATTGGAATCTCCATTCCTCCGCCATTCCGACTGACTGGAGATTGTCACCACAGTAACACTGGCAGCTGGGATCACCTCTCCTTGAACCCATTACAGTTCTCAAAAAGAACCAGACACGGCCCGCTTGTATAGGCTGCAAGGGGCTAGTTCAGGCACTTCCTGAGCAAAATGCAATCGTTCTGTCAGTAACTATGCTCACTAAGAGGACTAACCGGCCGATCTTCACCTCAGGCATCGACTGTTCAGTAACGCCACGTACAGGATCTGGCATCGGGCAGCAGTCCCATCCTCATGGGGAGTAATTAACATTTTACGGTTTGTGTCTTCCATTGTCACAGTGTGTAGTGGGCTCTACACTAACGACCACACTAACACTGGTTTTTCGACTCACTGTTATCCTTTAGAATCCTGGCGAGGTCGCCAATTTTCTACCGAGCTTACGCGTCGCGACCGTCTAACGGACACGGTTCTTATGCCCTACGTGCGGGTGTCCACATATCGAGAACAACCAGTCACAACACGTTACGGGCGCGTACGAACTGTAGTGCTGATGTTTATATGTCCTTTTTACCCACCAAAGGGACAAAGGAAGTTCGACTATCCCGTAGGACTAGTCACTCCGGTAAGGGCCACACGAGGCCGGTGAGCTGGACAAAAGGCTTTAAACAAGAAGTGCCTAGTTATGGAACACTATGCACTCTTAAGCCCCAAAAACACAGAGGCACCCTACAGCACCCCGTTAACGTTAAGAGGTCGCACAGTTCTTATTACCCTCCAAAGAACAAGGAATCTCCAGTAGTTAACCAACTTCTCCTCCTTACATTTCTAAAGAGGACTTACAGTGAGCACAAGATTACGTGCCTAGACAAGTGAGCTATCGCTCCACCATAACCAGAATACCGCCTCACAAGGTGTCTTTCCCACCACCTTCTGGGTTGAATAATAACTCCTTCTCGAAACTCAATAACACCCCTGCAAAGTAGGCCCTCCCACGGGGGGACTCCGTACAGTGAGTTAATTTGAGTCGTAATTAATCAACACTGGAGACGGGATATTACTCTCCTCGTCTGTGTTCCTCAAACGAAGAGGGCCCCTGATTGACAGGCTCTCTCAGCAATGAGGACAACGAAGACAACGCCGAAAGAAAGCCAAACAACGCCGACAAAGCGAACAACGCAGACAACGCCCGACAAACGCAGAAAACGCCGACAAAACGCTGACACTCGCCGAAACTACTTCCCCCCCGAGACCCTGGGAAAAACAGTCTGACAAAATCTAGGTCTGGAGTTCACCGCTAGTTAGGTGTAAGAATACTGTCACCACACTCGTCTCCTGTGCTCTGCTTGTAACCGGTTTCCTCTACAGACAGGCCCTGCTGTCTAGCCTACACAAATATACCCCTTATCTAATAGGCCAAACAGATAATCCACTCCATAATATGAGGAGGTTACAGGCAAAATAATGCCAATTAGTGGGAGCTCAGAGCGCGAGTGTGTTCTTGGTTGATGACTAGCGATTAACTGACTCTCTCACGTGCGCTCTCCTCAAGCTCCCCATCAGCCCAGGCAGGCAGAGATGCCAAATCGCACCACCGGCGCGCCGTGTTTCCTCACACTATCGCGCGTGCATCGACCAAACATAGCCTAATCAGATGCTTTCTTTCACAGAATTCACTTACAGGCCAGTGAGACGACGCGAGGACAACAACAAACATACGAGATGAGAAGCAGAGAAGGTAATTGTCTACAAGATAGGATACCTTGCAACACAAAGGAAGAAAGAAGGAGAAGTTACGGTAAAATTTCAGGAGAACGAGATGAAAGAATAAACTTTACAACAAGCCTCGCCTTAATACGCGCTGGCAACCTCATCTCTCTCTCACTCGTCCCGCCCCACGCTCGGCTCCTGGCTGGATAACACGTGGTCTCCAGGACAGAAAGGGCGTTAAACACATCAGACATGTCACTTAGACACGGTCTCCAACACCTTCACGTAGGGTGGGGCCCCCGCAATCACGCCACAAAGGGCCTAACCCACAAACATAAAGAATGTAACACTCTTTCCATGTCCAGTTCGTTCCCCAGCCTGACACAAAGCCACACTCACCGCACATGGAAAGCACACACCTACTCAACACCGTTCATGCCTCCTCCAGTCCGACACTACTATCACTGCCTGTGCCCGCACAGAGTTGTCATAGCCGTCAGCGGGGCCTTCCCTCCTTACCCGCCTACATTCTTCCTTCTCGCATCTCAGGGAATCTTCATTCCTCTGTGGGGGGCTTGACTTCCACATCTTCAACTAGACGATGTTATGGTGAGCGGCGGGGCCCCGAACACTGTGTGTGTGTGTGTGTGTGTGATGTGTGTGTTGTGTGTGTGTTTTGTGGGGGTGTGTGTGTGTGTAGGGGTGTGTGTGTGTGTGTGGGTGTCGGGTGGTGTTTGTGTGTGTGTGTGGTGTGTCAGTTGTGTGTGTGTCGTGTGTGTGTGTGTGTCTGTGTGTGTG
>JAXIVD010001471.1:57500-72500 GCA_036785275.1 Cancer borealis | reverse complement strand
TGCGTGATCCTTCCCTCCCCCACACACACTCCTCTCCTCCTCCTCCTCCTCCGCGTTACTTTTTCTCCCTCTCCTACGTAATCCATATCTACTTTTATTTCGCTCGTTCCTTCTGTTATTTTCTTTGACCTCTTTCCTTTATTTTGTTTGCGTCCTCATGTTGCTGTTGCGTGTTGCTGTTTCATTCCGATTATTTTCTGCTTACTGCTGCCTACCTACTGACTCCTGCTCCTACTTCCCTGCCTTCTCTCCTGCGACTCTTTCCCTCCTCTCGCTTGAAAGTCCTTTATATTGCTATCTGTTTTCTGCCTGCCCGCCACTATTTATCACGCGCCCTTGCTTGAAACCCAATTCTAGTTTTCTCTGAGTTCTTTTTCTGGCACCTCCCTGGCTATTGTCTCCTCTTTGACTCGTAGCAAAGTTCCATTCTCTCTTGGATTTACCTCTTCCCCTCTTCTCTTGTCTTCCTCCCTTCCTCCTCCTTCTCTTCCCCTCTCTTCCTATAACTACTTCTGGATCTACTCTTCTAAGTATTTTTTCTTTTTTCCTTTTGTTATTTCCCCTCCTTCTCTTCTTCCAACTCCTTCAGCGCCTCCTTCTACTACTTCGTTTTTCTCAGTTCCTTCCCAACATCCTATTCTTCCTCTTCTCTCCCCTCCTAGTCCACTTAATTAATACTCCCATATATATTCATTTTTTTTTCCCTCTCAATGGCTGGACTCTCCCCTACCCCTACTCACTCCCACTTCCCTTCCTTTATGATAGTTACAGATTCTTCCATCTCCCTCTCCTGTCTCCTCTCTCTCTCTCATCCCTCTCTCTCTCTCTCCTCCTCTCTATTTTCTCCTTCCTCACTCAACGACGGACGCGTCTCTCAACCTTCCTTGGCTTCCTCTCTCACTTCTATTCTTGCTGGTATCACCCAGGCTGTATTGCCTTTGTGAGTTCTCTCTCTCTCTCTCTCTCTCTCTCGTCTCTCTCCTCTCTTCTCTCTCCTCTCTCTCTCTTTCTCTCTCTCTCTCTCTCTCTCTCTCTCTCTTTCTCTCTCTCTCTCACTCTCTCTCATCTCTCTCTCTCTCTCTCTCTCTCTCTCTCTCTCTCTCCTCTCTCACTCTCTCTCTCTCTCTCTCTCTCTCTCTCTCTCTCTCTCTCTCTCTCTCTCTTCTTTTTGGGGTATGGGGGGGGGGGCGGTGTGGTCAGAGGATGCTAGCGTCTGTGGGTCTTTCTTTCTTTGGCTGTGTGTGCTGACTAACATTTAAGTCTGGGTGGTACCTCCTTCACTGTCTCCCATTCTCCTTTTTCCCTCCTTTTTTCCCTATCCAGACATGCCATCCCTGGATGCTAGCGTCTGTGGTCTTTCTTTCTTTGGCTGTGTGTCTGACTAACATTTAAGTCTGGGGTACCTCCTTCACTGCTCCCATTCTCCTTTTCCTCCTTTTTCCCTATCCAGACATGCCATCCCTTACTCTCTCTCTCTCTCTCTCTCTCTCTCTCTCTCTCTCTCTCTCTCTCTCTCTCTCTCTCTCTCTCTCTCTCTCTCTCTCTCTCTCTCTCTCTCTCTCCCTCTCTCTCTCTCTCTCTCTCTCTTCTCTCTCTCTCTCTCTCTCTCTCTCTCTCTCTCTCTCTCTTCTCTCTCTCTCTCTCTTCTCTCTCTCTCTCATATCTCTCGTGATACATGTCCGTGTGTATATTCATCGTGTGTTTTTTCCTTTCTTTTTTTAGACTGTCACAAACACCACCTCTTTCATCACCACTACTATCATGGTCTTCAAAACATCCTCCTCTTTCTTCGCTGTCATTATCCATTTTCTAGTCTCTATTTTCATCCATTTTTCATCTTCTTTTTCATTTTCATTATCGTCTTTATCTTCAATTCATCATTATTATCTCATTTTGCTTTCTCCTTCCTCCTTCCTCCCTCCTCTCTTCCATTTCTTCTTCTCCTTTTTTTTCTCCTCTTCCTCCTCTTCCTAGTACATATAACAACTGAGAAGCAATATTTCACTAAAACCAATATATGTATTTATTAAATCTAGTTTCATTATAAACCTTTTCAAAACAACAAGTGAGAAAGAGTGTCTCAAGACTTGCTATTCTCTTTAATTCTGAACTTTTTATGGCATTCTCTTAAGACGACTTGCTGACTGGGATAATGGGTAGCCTGAGACCATAAATGTACAGTATGAGAGTTTGAATATACAATTGCAGAGTTGGGAAAATTTTAACCAAAGTTCTCTCGTTTCGCAAGCATAAAAACACAAAATATGAGAACATTACATTACATCACTAGTAAGTTGTATTGTCCGGTGTCACGTAACTGTTGACAACGTGACAGAACGATTAGTTATCAATGCAAACATATATACACATACTGTACACTGGGATAACTAGACAAACTAAACAGGTAACACATTCAAAATACCACTAGCACCACACTTACTCATGCGGAAAAAAAGACAACTTCACCTGTATATCCTAACCTTTCCTTCATAAATCCAACAACTTTTACGTACTAATCTAAAATATACGCAAACTGTACGCAAGGGAAACTAATAGAGCTTTTTGTGTCTTTCATCAAGGCAATCCTGCACGACACTAAGCTCTATTTTTGCATCATGTTCGTGAATGAATATCTCAACAGTCATGAGTATGGAAATGAGTGGCTGGGGTATGCACTGAGTCCCACATACCACCCCAGCACGACGCCCGGTAATAACACGGACCTTAAACCTGTTCCAAGTTCTCGCTTCCACCTGAAACTTTAGAGAAGGTAAATGCTAAACGCTACTCGCTTTGCATATATGAAAACGCATCGCATTTCCAGTCGAGGGGGAGAGGGGAGTACCAAAGGGGAGGAGGGAGGGTGATTTATACACACAAAACAGAAGCATAACCGCCCCCCCTACCCTACACACACACACACACACACACACACACACACACACACACACACACACACACACACACACACACACACACACACACACACACACAACACACACACACACACACACACACACACACACACCACACACACACAACACACAGACATATACACAACACACACACACACACACACACACCACACACACACACACACACACACACACACACACACACACACACACACACACACACACACACACACACACACACACACACACACACATACACACAGACATATACACACAAAAAAGCACACGAGTAAACATACATGAAAGACAAAAATGAGCTGCGTTAAAACATTCCCTAACAAAGATTCTTCCCACGCACCATCATCGGTTCCCACATCTTCTTTTTATAGTGAAATCAACGTTGTCTTATCCGTAGACTTATACCCAGATAGGTCTTGGGGAGCGGTTTGGCATTTCACTCACCACCCTCCTCGGGCTAAATGCTAGTCTAATGCACCTTGATCCTATAACAATGGATAAGGCTGAAAGTGAAGAGATATCAGAGGTCAGAGAAACCTACTAATATAAAAGTTCAAACAAAGGGTAAGATATTCGCAAGATTGTTGAGATGTATTTTGTCGCATGTGAAATTTACGTAATATAAACACCGCTGCTTTAAGGGAAAAGGAGTGTGAGGAGAACTGGAAGCGAGGGAAATGAAGAAGGAGATAGTGATGATAATGATGAGGATGATGATGAGTTAGATGAAGTGATAACAAGAGATGAAAGAGGACGCTAATCATAAAAAAAAAATTATAATAAGAGGAAACCGTAGGAACATGAGAAGCGGATTAGATCAAACAAAATGAAAATAATAATAAATGAATAGTCAAACAAAACTTGTGTAATATAGAAAGTAAAAATAGGATATCGACATGAGAGCAAACGTGATAGGGAAAACTAAATAAAGTAAACCAAAACAAGGGAAGGAGTAAAATAAACGAGGGGAGAGGGAAAGACGAAAATAGTGAGTTCAGGATAAGTGAAAGAAGAGGTAAAGGAGGAAGAAAAGGAAGAGGAGGGAAGAAGGGGAAGGGAAGGAGAAAAAGGGGAAGGAGGGGAAGAAGGAGAAGGAGGAGGAGAGGAGGAGGAAGACCAGAGGAAAAAGAGAAAAAGAAGAGAGGAGGAGAAGGAAGAGGAGATGAGCAGGGAGACTAAAATAAAGGAACGAGGATATGAATAAAGACGAAGATGAAGAGAAAAGGAAGAGGACATAAAAAAAAGTGAAATATAAAAGGAAATAAGAACGGAAGGCGAGAGAGAGAGAGAGAGAGAGAGAGAGAGAGAGAGAGAGAGAGAGAGAGAGAGAGAGAGAGAGAGAGAGAGAGAGAGAGAGAGAGAGAGAGAGAGAGAGAGAGAGAGAGAGAGAGAGAGAGAGAGAGAGAGAGAGAGAGAGAGAGAGAGAGAGAGAGAGAGAGAGAGAGAGAGAGAGAGAGAGAGAGAGAGAGAGAGAGAGAGAGAGAGAGAGAGAGAGAGAGAGAGGAGAGAGAGAGAGAGAGAGAGAGAGAGAGAGAGAGAGAGAGAGAGAGAGAGGGAAGGAGGTAGGTAGGAAGGAAGGAAGGAAGGAAGGAAGGGGAGGGAATAAGGGCGGACTACTACACTCCTACTACGAGTTATGGGCTTCCCGGACCTCCTACTCCTGTATCTTGATCCTCCCTAACATTCACGTCGAAGAGATGTAAAATATATTTTCTGGATTTCCCTAAGACTCCCGGATTTACATGTCCTGGGGCAGAGAAGGGAGGGAAGAAGGGAGAAAGAAAGGGAGGGAGGGACACGTTTGAGGAGGTAAGGAGGGATGGAAGTATGGAGGAGTGAGAGAAGTAGAGGGGTGTGTATGTATGTACAGAAAGAGGGAATGAGATCGAGGGGAGTAGAGGGAAACAGGCCTTATTTCCCTGTACTGATGCTGGAGGTGGAATAGTTCCCTTGCGAGAGCTGGTTAGGGCTACTGGGAAAACTGTAACACATTTGGGAGCATAGAAAGGCTCAGGTGTGCGAGGGAGGGTAAGCTGGTACACATGCATCACGAGAGGTGTACAGGAACCATTGTAGCGTAGAAAATATACTGCCCACGACGTGTTATATTATGTTGGGTCCAAAAACGTGTGTTGAACTAGATAACTACACGTACGTAAGACCTGATTTGAGTGTATTTGATATCAGATGAATTTATTGAAGGTTTTTATGGTTGTTTATATTTATGTTTATTGTCTTGTTTTAAAGCCAGTGTAGTGAAGAGTCTAAGATTTTGTTTGATGTGTTAAAAGTAAGTATGGTGGTGGTGGTGGTGGTGGTGGTGGTGGTGGTGGTGGTATAGGGGAGGGAGGGAGGTGATGAAAGAGAGGCTGCCGCTGTAACAGTTTGTTGCCGCTGACGTTCGAATCAATCATGTACATGCAGCTCGTCTTTATATTTGCTGACACATACACACACACATACACACATACACACACACACACACACACACACACACACACACACACACATACACACACACACACACACGCACACACACACACACACACACACTCACACACACACATACCAACACACACACACACACACACACACACACACACACACACACACACACACACACACACACACACACACACACACACACACACACACACACACACACACACACACACACACACACACACACACATACACACACACACACACACACAGACACACACACACACACACACACACACACACACACACACACACACACACACACACACACACACAGATGGCCTTTCCCTTCCGCTTCTAATGGGTGGCACAATAAATCAGAGCGGCACATAACAGGACGAGGGTGGTGGCGGCAGTAATGGGCGGCCGATGATAATGACACACGGTAATGAACATGGTCCTCACAGTCCAATTCCATTACCTCACTTTCTGCCGCCTGGGTGTGCTCGCTGCTCGGCCTCCTCCGCGCTACAAACTGACCCGTGATTCCCTAGCCAGCCGCGATCAGGTACGATTTTGAATAGCAATGAATTACGAGGTTGTGGCCGCCATGTAAATACTAAAAAAAAAGCAATACGAAATCTGTGCAACGCGTCGAGTTCATTACGTTCAAACGACGCACGTGTGAAAATTACGTGTCCATTTTGCAATGACGAACAGCCGAATATTAGAGTAATACGATTAAAAACATGTGGTCGGGTCCAGTTCCCTTTAATATCATAGAATTTCGCGGCATTTGGCTAGTTCCTCCCTCCTTCCCTCTCATCCTCCCCTCCCTCCTCCTCTTCCTCCGCTATCCGGCCCCTCCTGTATGCTGAAATTTCCGACGTCATCATTCATAACACTTTTGCACCACAACCCGCGAGGCACACACACCGTAAAACTCAATTCCTCATTACTTCCGACATTTTACGATTTTTTTTTTTCTCGTATGTGTGTGTAAATTTATTTAATATTGAAGTATTGCGGAAACTACAGGGTGGGAAAGGGAGGGAAAGGGAGGGAAAAGGAGGGTAAGGGATGGTAAAGGAGGGTAAAGGAGGGTAAAGGAGGGTAAAGGAGGGTGAGGTGATGGGAGGTATGGGAGTGAGGGGAATAGGTAAGGGAGAAGGGAGAGGGTAGAAAGGCAAGCCTCTCTACTCTTCCCTTCCCGTAATGCAGCCATTTATATTCATGGTAGATGAGTGTTGTGTTCTTGAGTGGTACCAAGAGGTAGTGAGCGGCGCAGAGAGAGGCCCTTTGGTGTGCTGTAGAATCAAGGGACGGCTCTAAAGACTACGCACATACAAACACATACATACACGCACACACCTCCTTCCACTACCTCTGCTAGTAGACGATAAAGAGAATAGAAAGAGGGGTAAAAAGTATAGAAAGGATGGGATACCGACGTTTTAAAAGCCATTCCTCAGGTGTTCTTAAGGTGACTTGTTTACCTGGTCAAGTGAACGACAACCTTTCTTCTTTACTCGCTCCAAGAGAATGACGATGATAAAAAACGAAAAATATCACTTACTGTAGCAAAGAGTCATGATGGCCATTCGTATATTACTTTCTTTTTTATACCTTTTTTTTTTTAACGCGTAAGGTCAGTGACGGTCGATGGTAAAATATAGGAAAGGAGGAAGGGTATGCGTCACACAGACATGCACGAGAACATACACGCGAAATGGAAGGTGGCAAGGAGGGAAATACACCTTAACTTAAGAAAGAACAGCAACGTTTAGGGGACAACTTTTCCAACTGCACACGTTCCTAGGCCTTAACACAAATAAAAAACGCAGTCACTTTAGGACTCCCCAAGGACATGACAGTAGCGAGTCTCTCCTTAAACCCCCACCGCGCAGTATCCTAACAGAGGTAGTAGAGGTAATAGCGCTGCTGGCTGTGTCTGTGTCGTGGGTCCTGCTCACCCCGCTGGTCCTCACGGCGTAATGAATAGAACAAGTCGTATATCTCGCCCGAGTTTGTAATCAGTAATGCTTTACGATTCTCGCCGTGGCCGGAAAAATAGTGTTGATGGTACCCGGGAATCCAGCATGGTAACGACTCTAAAGCACGCCACGCCCACCTCACACACACTCACTCCCCAGACGGCACTGATATGGACCCTGAGTATCCAAGGCTCCCTACAAATTGATAATGGTGGGGGAGAGTACAACACAGCACCCCAAAGACAAAATTACAGCCCCCTAAAGATTAATGTCGTAGATGAACACAGCATAAAGACAAACACTATACCTGCTTTTCCTGTTGATTTATGCTGGAAAAAAATACCTAACCGACAAAACACTATGAAGCTTGTTTTGATATTAAGATAGAAATGAACTGACAAATATGACGCCTACGTATTTATATTTATAAAAAGCGAATAAAAAGAACGTAATTTGATAAGGTAATAGGTAATATTATTGCATCAAACACTACTACTAATAAGAGAACTACGAAGGGAATGCCTCTTTTACCTCACGAGTTGCTAAAACATTTTGCTCACAAAGACACGCATCAATATTTGTGCACAATTACGCATTACTGGTTCTTTGATGGCAATACTCAGAAAACTCATGAGCTGCAACACACGCAGACACACACAGACACACACACATACTTCTAAAAACCTCACTTAAAGAAGACATTTATGCACAACCACAAAGGAGAATGAGGTCGAAAAATCACTCTTCAAGCAGTAGAAACGTCACAAGAAGCCCAAGGACCCTACTAAGGCTTTATTTGTGACGGTGTGACGGTTAGGCGATTGGTCAGTCACTAAGAAGGAGAGAGATACACAAACAAAGGAGCAGTGACGGTGGAGTGGCGTGGTCAGTGGGTTCGACGCGGGTAAACTCAGTCCCGTCCTGTTGTTGTTGTGAGTCACGGCCACATAAAGATCTCTACTCCCTCCTTTCCTCACCGCCTCACGCCCACGCTAGACATGCACGACTCTTCAGGCGCACGTACTACCACCCCGACACGCTAATACAACCTCTTCCTCCTCCTCCTCCGCCTCCTCCTGCTGCTATACTCCTCCTCCTTCACCTCCTCCTCCTCCACCTCCTTCTCCTCCTCGTGCACGTGCGTTATAGCCTCATCTTGGCTTGGCACGAAAAATAAAACACGAGAAAGCAAAACAAACAAGTAGGAAAAAATGCGAAGAGCCTACATAATTAGACCTTCTGCTGGTTACTTTTCGTTTCTTCCTCAAACTGAGTTGGGTTCCGCGGCGCTCACTGTTTGGACGCCGAAGTCTTTTGGAAAAAACACATGACTTTTCCAGAGATGTCCAGAGATATGCCGCTAACACGATGGAAACCTGAAAACCTGGTGCCTTCCATTCAGATCCCTGGAAAAAAAATGGTAGTCGAAGTGGGAGCGAAGATCAGAAAACATCGTAGCGGCTCTTATTTCTACAGCAGTGATCGCTCTCTATGTAAATCTTCCCAAGAATAGAGACTGGAAGGAGGTGTTTCTAACCGTAGACTCAGCAGGGACGAGACTCCGGAGACGGCCGGGTCTTCCAAAGGAGTACACCTTCTGGAAAATCATAGCAGGGGGGAGGATACCTTGGAGAAAATTTTTAAATCATCCGTGTTTGAGAGAGACTCGTGAATCTGAGCTATAAGGAAGTTTACGACGACATGCTCCACGCTCACCCGATGGGACGAGGAGGGGAGCATCGGGTTAAGGGCTGAAGGGAACACATAGCCAGCCTCCCCTACACCTCCCTTCCACCCCTTCATTGACATATGTTCCCTCACCTCACGTTCATTCTAACACCAATAACATATCCATAACAAATATGAACAATAAATACTCGTGTTTTATACCCATCAAGAAGAATGGGGATATAAAAATCAAGTGTTAACGGTACCATTCACTGCATCTTTACTACCAGCAATACACACCAGCTGCTCAGAACCATCACTCATCACTCATCACCACCAACACCAACACCAACACCACTCTTTCTCTCTGCACCACCATCACCATTCATCACCGGTGGCCACTTTTGCAACACATCGCTTCCCACACCCTCCCCTCCCTGTCCGCTACTCCAGAGCGAGGGATAAACAGGTCATCTAGAGCACTTCAGAGAGACACATTAATAGCAGTCTGAGGTTTTAGTGGCCATTCATTCCTCACGCAGTATAAGGGAGAGTATTTCAAGGGACGCCGCCACTCCTCAGAAAGCACTTCCCACCGCTTGAGATGTTAGGGAAACCATCTCGAGTTACAACTTTGGTTACTTAAGACTACTACCACTCTCAAGTTACTTCAAACCTTAAGTCAGTGTACTATTCACGTTCTATTTGTGTGGTTTGCCGATCGGATCCTTTATTCCTGTTCTTCCTTGCCTTGTGAAGTGTACGCGCCGTTTTTCTTTTGTTTTGTCCACAGAAATACCATTGATTTGAAAGGAGGGAGTTTTACGATGCTCGGGGTTGGTATGAAATAACTGAGGAAAAAAATCATGATGTAATGTGGAATGAGAATGAGAGAAGAAGAGTCCAGACGAGGCCGGGTATATAGAGGCCAGGAAGGAGTAGTAAAACAGAACGGTCTCCCCTTCCCATCACCACCCTGCCTCCTTATGACTGTCTGGTCCAGGAAAGATTACTTCGCGTCGCTTGTCCTTCTATAGAAAACGATTTAACTCACACCCACACCCACCCACCCACACACACACACCCACCCACACACACACACACACACACACACACACACACACACACACACACACACACACACACACACACACACACACATACACACACACACACACACACACACACACACACACACACACACACACACACACACACACACACACACACACACACACACACATACACACACACACACACACACACACACACACACACACACACACACACACACACACACACACACACACACACACACACACACACACGTCCAAAATCCTATAGACATTACATATATCAACGTGGGTAGCGTCCTCCTACTTTCTTCTATACGGGGCGATCACTGCCTCTTGATTTGTGTCCTGTCCGCGCCGGCCGTCACACCCCCTCCTAGTCTGGACGCCGCGACGCACCAGACTCACTAGAAATAAATAATGTCGGGCCCTATAATGTCCTGGCGTCTCGTAATCCATCTGCAGGACACGACCATGACGCGACACTTGTATGTTAAGGCATTGGCAGAAGAGGAGGATGAGAAAAAGAAGGAGTAGGAGGAGAAGAAAGAAAAGGAGAATGAGGTGAAAAAATATAGTCATTGATGTAATATAAACGCCTGTAGATATTGCCTCTTTCTCTCTTTCTCTTTCTCTTTCTCTTTCTCTCTCATTCTACCTTTCCCTCTTCTATTATAAGCTGAATAAAAAGTAGGTGGTGGTGGGCGGTGGGTGGGGAGCAGCACCACTACGAGAGGTACTTCAGACAATGGGAGGGAATCTAATCCATTCTCTCCCTCTCTCTCTATTTCACCTTCACACCCTCCCTCTCCTTCTCCCTCTCCTTCTCTCAGTCTCTTCCAAAACCTATACGTGTACAGGTGTCGGAGGAAAAGTGTGAGTCAGGCATGATCTGGGGGAAAGTAATACCCATAATTACCCAGCGTGGAAGAGGCTCGTACAGTGTGAGGAACTTGTGGTGTGCGTGTGTGTGTCTCGTGGGGGTTCTGCTGCTGCTGCTGCTGCTGCTGCCTCACCTTACCTTCGAGTAAAGCGGAAAGGTTATCCATAAGAGAGTTTGTGTGTACGAGTGAGAGAGAAATAAAAGATAGGGAGTTATATAGACTTTTATCATTGACTGATTATATTTACTCATTCATTTCACTTACGGGAAATTATTAATCATCACATTTATATTTCTAATCACGTTATTCATTCCTTCTGAACTTTTTCTTTTTTAAATCCACTATATTTCACCTCTTCCTCCTTTCTCTACGTCTTTCCACAGTACCTTGACTCCCTTACACCATGATTTAAGGACATGATGATCCTAACACTGAAAGCCCTTCTAAGAACCGCCTCCCTCACTCCCCTCCCTCTACTTCTTCCTTCCATCCACGCCTTTCTTCTCCTCTCCTTTCCCTACACATCCTTCTTCCGTCTCTGTTGCTTACTCATGCCTCAGACCAGCCCAGCTAAGTTAAAACTTATCTCAGCTCATAAAAGAAAGAAAAAAATGTACATTCGCCGGATATGAGGAAATTGCTGAGCCAACACCAAACACCCAAATTCGTCAGTCTGCGACCCCGGGGGAGGAAGAAGGGGAGGAGGAGAAGGAAGAAGGGGAGGACCGCGGGAAATATAAATGTCCCCCATATTTGTGAGTGCGAAAATTTACTACCGTAAAATATTCGACCATAAAAATTGGGTTGTAAACGAGGAAATATCTGAAATATGACGATAATCATTACAGGAAACAGAAACACGTAAACGTCAGCCGTCAGAAACACCTTGAAATAAATAACATCAAGCGGGAAGTCTTGTTTTGCTCAGTTTTTGGAAGCAAAGAAACAGCCTTCCAATTATCCATCTCCACATAAGCGTGAAATAACTCCGCCACTTTTTACAGCCACTAACAGACACGCAGCTGCAACTGAACTCTTTTTATAGATTATTTTTATGTTACATCTATAAGGGTCGCATGTGTCGCTTTGCTATACATTGTGCGTGGTTGCTATATCCATTGCAGTACCTTTGATATACGTAATAATAGGTTTGACTGATACATTTTCTTTAATACTAAGTGGTGCTATTATTATAAGTAAGGCTTGGGGTGACTAGTGTATTCCCCTTGATAGAAAGCCAGGCAGTGAACGCAACAGTTGATAGGGAACACGTGGGCTGCGGTGACCTACTCGGCAGTGCGCTAGTCCTGCTTGACGTGGGTGTTACTTATTGATAAACTTAATCCTTTAATACCTAAACACGGGCGCTACACCCCCACGCCATCTGGTGAATGCATTATAGATTTCTACCGTCAACATCCCCGCTTCACCGAGGGACAGAATTTGAAATGCCTGATGGAATGGCAGTAAAAATATTGCCGTGTATTTCAGGACCAAAATAGAAGGAAAAAAAATTTAATACAACCATCGCTACACGTGTCTTTCGTAATCGACTGATGCCACACTGAAAATAAATTGCCTGCCACTATTACGGATGCACAAACATTTAAAAACCCATACAAAAATAACACTCCACATACATATTTCCAAACACGCGTCCATGTGATGTGTATTTTTAAAGTCACTGCCGCCATGTTCCATCACACCCTGCCATACTTATACTAGCTGTGTGTTGATATGGTCCCAGTGACGGATGACCACGGATATTAGGGCATCATAAGGGCGTGCGAGAGGACATTAAGAGGTCATGAACGCTGCTTTGTACACGTCAGCTTAGACCTTTTGACCTCTAGGATGGAAGGAGCGGCGAGGGATCATCTTTCTTCTTACTCTCTTTTACTGTAAGCTCTCCTGCTACTCCTCTTCCTCCCACTCCTCCTCCTCCTCCTCCTCCTTCCACTCCTCTTCCTCCTACCCTAGGAGAGGCCCGCAATGATTGGCGTGCTGGCGGAGAATGGTGGCCTGGCAGCCTCATCTCCACCGCAGGACAATGTGGCACCAAGAGGCGGTGAGGAATGAGCCGCACTAAAGAATGACTCCGAGAAAAGATGCTCCAGGGAGACAGAGGACGAGGAACGACAGAAGGCAAAGTGAAAGGGAGGGAAGTGTGAAGAGATGAATTGAAGGATAAATAATAGAGAAAGAGAGTGAGAGAGTGAATGAATGAATGAAGGAAAGGATGAGGATAAATAATAAAGAGAGAGGGGAAGGGTGAATGACGAAAAAGGGGAAAAGGCTTTACATAGATAGAAATATAGTTTGATTCATGAAAAAAATGGAAAAAGAGGTCAAATCGCAGAGAGAGAGAGAGAGAGAGAGAGAGAGAGAGAGAAGAGAGAGAGAGAGAGAGAGAGAGAGAGAGAGAGAGAGAGAGAGAGAGAGAGAGAGAGAGAGAGAGAGAGAGAGAGAGAGAGAGAATAACAAATAAAAGAAGGTAAAGGTTTGAAAAGAATAATGCAAAAGAGAAACACAGAAGAAAAGAGCAAATAATAATATATATTTTTCTTCACTTACACGTCATAAAGAATCAGAGGATGAGAAAGAAAAAGTAAAAAGAAGTGAGGAGCAAACATGTAGTAAAGAAAATAAAAATCTCTCTCTCTCTCTCTCTCTCTCTCTCTCTTCTCTCTCTCTCTCTCTCTCTCTCTCTCTCTGTCTCTGTCTCTCTCTCTCTCTCTCTTCTCTCTCTCTCTCTCTCTCTCTCTCTCTCACTCTCTCTCTCTCTCTCTCTCTCTCTCACCCTCTCTCTCTCTCTCTCTCTCTCTCTCTCTCTCTCTTCTCTCTCTCTCTCTCTCTCTCTTCTTCCTCCCTCCGTCAAATTACAGGTCGTGGTGGGCCAGTGAGGTCGCCCGAGGTGCTATTGTCACGGTAATGAGAGAAGCCACACTCTCAGCACCATTATTTCTCACTCCCTTTTTACCATCTCACACGACCACCACTTCTAGCCTCGCCTCACCTCGCCTTGCCCCGCCCTACCTCACCACGCCGCGCCTCACCTCACCATAGCGGGAAGGGATACATACATACATCAGCAAAGAAAAAGGTGGTGTTTATGAGTACACGAAGCAAGGTAGACTATTGTAATATCTAATAATAATCGCCAATAAAAAGTGGGGTGGTGATTTGTGTCATGAGAAGCTAGCTGATGAAGGACGTAAGTGTGTAAGGGTGAAGAAGTGAGTATCAAGTCAGGTAATTACGACTGTTGTATACAAAGCTATATTTTTTAGTTTATTTTTTTTCTTTTTTCTGTCCTTCCGTTTGACCGATAGCTTCCAGAAGTTAATTTAATACAACTTTTTTTTCGGCTGGAGTCTTGTGAAATGAACTTGGCAGACTTGATGCAATTTATCTCCACGTTTCTTTGTTATCCTTGTGAGCCTAAACGAGTTATCTCTTCATTAACTGCAGAAAACCACGGCTTGGGATCCTGAAAACAGCTGAGACTATCCCTGTTATCTTTCTTTCCTTCCCCGCTCTTACTTTCTTCCTATATTCCCCTGTCAGCAAACCCTCAACACTGACAAGGTTGATCCAGACTTCAATCAACCAATGGAAAGAAACTTGTATGTGTATGATATAAAAGTTCACCTTGCAAGGACCCCCATGGTACCTCCACGTCCCTGAGTGCTGAGGAAGAACAGAAGGAGAGAGGGAAGGTAATGACACCCCTGACCTGACCTGCATGACGCGTGGGCCCTAGTGGTAAGTGAACAAAGGGGAGGGAGAGGGACAAGCTAAGCCTCGAAGGATGATTAAGAATGTGACTGGGATGAGTGATGGTTTAGTAATGAGAGTAGTAATGAGTGTGTGTGTGTGTGTGTGTGTGTGTGTGTGTGTGTGTGTGTGTGTGTGTGTGTGTGTGTGTGTGTGTGTGTGTGTGTGTGTGTGGTGTTACCTTAAACCTATGTAATACTCAGGTAAATAAATGTGTCAAAATAAATCT